>JAFHBW010000049.1:0-103277 GCA_019022765.1 Westerdykella sp. P71
ACCCCAAACCCCATTTATTTAGTTTCTTGGTGGGAGGATAATTTTATAAATTACACCCCCCAAACTGAGCACCAAAAAAACAAAAAAACAAAAAAAAAAAAAAAAAAAAAAAGAGAGAGAAAGGCGTGAAAAGAAGAAGGGAAAGAAGAAAAATATTATCAAACTCCTCGCTATGCAAACAACACAACGCTGCTACGCATGAAAACCCATCGACAACCACCACGGGCATCAACGCCGAAGCAGAGGAAAGTAAAGGCAAAATAAATAGGCATAGCACATCAAGACGGCTAGGGTATACAACCGAAAAATTCACCAACATGATCATCATCATCGTCGTCATCATCACCACAGGCACTCCCACCCCCACTTATAGCGCCCTCCCTCAATTCCCCCTTTCTCCTTAACCCCCCTTTCTCCCTTACAAGTCATTCTCCCCCCTACTCCGAAGATACTTCCCCGCCAATCCATCTCCCCCCTTCTTACTCTGCTCCATCCAATGCTGCGCCACACACATGGTCATCGGATCGCTCCTCGCGGGGTCCTGATTCGCCCTCCTCTCGCGATTCAGCAGCTCCGTCTTGAACACCTCGCGCGGCTTCGTCAGCGGCAGCACCGCCCGCTGCACCAACTCGGGACTCGTCAGGTAGAAGATGGCGAGCTCGCGCTCGGCGACGGCGTCGCCTTCCTTCGCCGTGATGAGCAGCATGCGCGCCGCGTCTTCCATGGTGTATTTCGCGTTCGGGCCCGGGGCCGGCTGTGGCGGCGCAGCGGCGTCTTCCGACGGGCTCGGTTGCGTGCTGCCGTTGGGTTGTTGGTGCGGGCCCGAGGGGCGGCCCGCGGCGCGTTGGAAGACGGGGTCGCGGTTCGAGTGCTGGGCGACGATGTCGTCGACGATTTCGACCATGATGCGGCAGACGTCTTGCTTGAGGCCGAGGGCCGCGAGGCTGACGTCCCAGAAGGCCTTGCCGCGGGCCGTCTTGTCGAGCATTTGCGCGGGGACGAAGGAGGCGATGTATTGGAGGTCGCGGAAGAGGGTTTTGGGCCGGATGTCGGCGTCGCGGAAGAGGGATTGGATCACTTCGACGATCATGTCGGTGCTGGGGGGACCGGCGGGGGAGCGGGCACCGCTGCGGAGGGGTTGGGGAGAGTTCATGCGTTCCTGGTGGAGGGTGTGAGATCGTCGCTCTTCGCAGTTGGCGATGGCTTCTTCGAGGTTCTTCGCTCGTGCCGTCTGCGTTGCTGGTTCGCGTGAGCTGAGCTCCGGTATGGCTCCCAGTGTAGGTGATTGCGGAACAGGAGGCAGCGTGTCACGGCGATTATTGTACTGTTTGCCGGCACGGGAGGATAACGAGGCAACAATGAGTAGCTCGAGCTCATACAATGCATGCAGCTTCGAGAAGGGGTTCGGGTGAGTAGCGAACCGGTTCAGCAGCCGGCGGAAGGCGACGTTATACGGGAATTCGAGCAGGCCCGCCTTCTTGGCCGCAGCCATCCCGGACGAGCGTGAAGTGGCATCGCTCGACGTTGAAGAGTGCTCTCCGGCGGATTGATGGGCGGCATCTGCATGCTGCAGAGTCGCCACGGGAGGCGCAACCTGGCTACGCTCGTTGCGCCCAAGAGTATCAAGAGGGCCGCTGCGATGGTCATGGCGGGTGGAGTTGCGCATCGTCTTCATGCTCTTCTTGCGCGCAAGCTGCCTCTTGCGGCGACGGTCTTCCTCTTCTCTCCGCTGGATGCAATCCTCGCCCAAGTCTCCAGAGAACCACGCGTCAGTCTCGCTACCCGATCCGAAGACGATGGTGCCCAGATCGCTGAGCAGTAGTCCAGTCAGCGCTTGCTTCAAGTCCAGCAGGAACCTCCGCTTGTCTTCGTTGACAGCCGCCGATTGTTTCAGCATGACTGTGCCCTTGGAGGAAGACGCGGTCCTGGGACGAATGCTGGGTGCACTCGTTGGGGACTGGGCCTGAGTCTGGAACGGTGACCAGAAAGTCGCGTTCGGGTCGATGGACAATACCGGGCTGGATCCCCCGAAATAGTCGTGAGAATCGCCCGCTCGTGCCCATGGGCTAGCGTCAAAACTCTGCTGGGAGCCATTTCGGTTCGACATGGTCCTCAGGCTGCCATGGCTGGGTCGCTGCGCAAAATCAAGGCCGCGAGACGTAGATCGCCCATGCGTCTCGTACTCCTCATCGCCTGCAATCGAAAGCGTGCCGACCCCGGTAAGGAACAGATCACCCTTTTGTCGCCCACTGTCGAGGACCTCCTTGTCCCGGCGATAGAGCTCGCTGGACCAGAGCACAGGGCTCTCCATCATGCCATCGCCGACAAGCTTGTTCACACACTTGTCGATCTCAAGGCAGAAACGGTGAATCCTCTCCTCGCCCTTGCAGAAGTTCTCGACGCCATACTCATTGAGCCACTTCATTGTCATCTCCGACTGTTCGTCCGACAGCTTATTGGGGCCTCCGAAATCCTGCGGCGCAGCCATGAGATCTACCATCTGGGCTTCCGTCTTCATCATGAAGTTGTTCGACGACGACTTCGAGTAGTTTCGTGTCCGCTGGCCTTGGGTAGGCTTGCCATCGAGCAGCTTGGGAGGTTGACCCATGAGCTTGAGCGCAATCGCCACGTTCTTCGCCTCCTCGTAGTTCGCAGAATTGCGCACGTCAGTAATGTACCACATCTTGTCCCGCAGATTCTTAAAAGACTGGATCATGTCTTCGATGGCGGCATCGTGCCGTTCTTGCGACTGCTTCAGCCAGACGAACCACGCCTCGAATTCTTCAATTGCATTGGCTGATTTGCCCAGAGAGTCCCGCGGCCCACGAGAGAAGTAGTTGAGGAGAGCAGCGTATCCGTTCTTGATGAGGGACGGAGACGTCAGCCTCTTGAGCGTTTGCAGGGTCTTGTAGTACAAATGCGCGTTGACAAAGTCGGACCGGGCCTGGCATTGCTGCATCGCGGCCTCGAGCATCGTAACGAGGACCGACCCGTTTTCTTGCTTGTCCACCGGCTGTGGGTTGCTGTTGCTCCTGGGGTGTTGGGGCGATCGGTGCCGAGTGGGTACACTCCTTTGGCTCGCAATCAGATTCGTCAATTGACTCTGGCTCTGATTGTTATAAGGGTTTCTTGATCCCAACACTTCGCTGCTCTGCCTAGCCATACGACCACCACGGGCGTCGCGCCGGTGAGTGGAAGTGCGGTTACTGAAGCTCTTGGACTCGCTCTCTGGGGCTAGTTCTTTGGGTATCTCGTATTCCTCCACCAGTTTGGCAATGGCCTCCTTGAGCTGGTGATAATCGTTCTCCAGGTCGAGTCTGTCCACTGGCCCGTCATCGTCGTCACTGCTCTCGCTCTCGGGAGAATCGTCATCACGCTCGTCTTCATCATCCGAATCCTTCCGCATCCGCGTCTTCAGCTGCTTTCCATCAGGAGAAATGTAGAGGACAGCCCAGCGCTCGGCACAGGGATGACATGATCCCGACGCTGTCTCCATGCCCAAGATGCGCGTCATCTCGGAACAAGCCATTCTCAGGCTTCTCCCGTACGCTTCAGTAGGGGCGATCTTCTCCGAGTAGGGCTCCTGTAACGGTAGTGTAATAGGTTGCACGGGATCCAGCAGCGGCTCCCGCGATGTGGTATCGCTTGTCATTGAGGAGGCGCTAGCGCTGAGAATCGAACTTGCATCACCGGCGGAGGTGGAAGGAGCCCGGAAGGGCATCGAAACGCCGGACATGGATGATGCCGAGGAAGTAAGTCCCGCTCGGCGCGGTACTTCCTTGTCCATATGACTTGAAGGCGGTCGACGCTCGGGGAAAAGAGCGTTAACCAAAGTGATCAAATCGGACGGACATACGACGATGAAGGGCTGCACCTCTACGGTTTCCCGCGGAGAAGTGATGGCCTTCGCCGGTAGTAGGACTGGTTTTGTGTTCGACTTTGTGTGCTTAAATCGTGCCAAAATGTTCTCAATATGAGCGCGGATCTCTGGCAATATTGGTACTTGTTGTCGCCTGAGGTGGAATGTCAATACGGAACGCTAACTCAGCACGCATAGAGAGCATACCAATTATACGTCATGTCCAAAACATGTTTCTGGGCACGAATCGCAATCTCCTTGAGAATCTTTTGGCGAGCATGCTCACTGATATGGTAACCAATCATGATCCCGTGAGTCTGCTTCCGGTCAGTAGGGTGTACATTGATAAAATAATGGAGAACATGCCTCGGGGTGAATGATTGCATTAAGAAGGAAGGTCGAGAACAGCCAACGAGACACAAAGAAGTTCTGCGCGCCTTTGCGAAGGTTCTTGGACTCGTCCAACTTGCGGAGAATGGCATTTCCAATCTCCAGAACGCCCTCGGGGATACCCCCAGCGCTGGGCTCATCGTCGACGACTTCGAACAAGCGCTTGACGGCCTTGTCGAAGAAGTCGTCCGAGGCAATGGTGTCCTTGTTGCTGCGTGGGACGGGCTGGGTACCAGGACGTTCCTCGGCCTTTTCAAGCAGAAATTGGCCGTCCTGCAATACCTGCATGAGATACAGCTCCAGATTCGACTTTCCTGGCCACTCTCTCATGCCAGCCCATACATCAAGGACCGTCTTGATGAACTTCTCCATTCCCTGCTTGGGAGGCTGTTCCATGATTAGCTTGGCGCATGTGGTAGCGAAGACGTCCGTCCGGCGGAGGTCCTCTGCGGAGTCTGGACCCGAGGAATTGGCAAAGATGGTGTAAACAAGCGCAGAAAGGGGATCATGACGTTGGAAGGAGAGGAGCCGCTCTACTGGGGTGAGGCCATGGGCCTGGTTCGATTTCTGGGCAGCGGCTGGATTCTTACCCCTGGCCTGCATGGCCATGACGGAATCAATGGGATCCAAAGCCTGACGGAAAGAAGTCAGGGAAGCGAGCTCTTGCTGGGAAAGATTCAAGATGCGAGTAGCAAGGAAATCGGGCTTTGTGCGAATTTCGGAAATGAAAGCCAATAGATCATCAACGACCTTGTTGGGGATGTCGTTGATGAAGGTGGGGAAGGACTGCACTTTTTCGTGCTTGAGGGTCTTGGGCCTGCCAAAGTCCAAATCAGGTTCGAGGAGGGCATAGCGGCGGGTGGCATCGCACGAGTTCCGGACGTCGTTGAAGGCATTGTATAGGGTAGCAAAACTTCTCTTGTCATCCGACCTGAAATTGTCAACCAAAGTACGGTGGGCCAGTTCTCCGCAGTGTACCAATCGCGCGGACAAGGCGCTCGAGACCAGCCATCGGTGCAGCCTGACGCGAGCGTGCGCCTTCCTTTGCTCTTGGTAGCTCTGCAGGCGGATCAAGTGGGCGAGCTCGGCGAGCGAGGTGGAAGAGGTGGGGATGGCAGCAGTGGGAACGTATGCGTCTGTATATTGCGAGAGGTCTGCGGGGAGCAGACGGGGGAGGCGACCGGCGGGGGCAGACATGGAGGCTGGGATCTGAGGTCGCTGGGAACTGGGCGACGGTCTCTCATTATTATTAATGTTGTCTTGCGATCCGCCAGGTCGACTTCCCATAGTTGGGTGGAGAGGGTTCGAGGACGGAGGTGAAGGCGACCTGGGCGGAGTGGAGGGACGGGGCGGGGCGTCTACAGAAGGGCCATGGAGGGCAGTTGTATGTTGGGGAGTATGGCTTCGAGACGAGACGTGTGTGATGGTCGGGGACACGGCTAGGGGAGAGTCAGTCACGTTGGTGGAGCGACAATAGGGCCGTTAAGGATGAGGGTGCCAGCGCATCGTACAGACGCACTGATGCGCTTGGAAGCGATTGGCAGACGGGGCGGAGGAGGGAGGATTGCGCGGTGAGCAAGAGAGAAGCGGCGTCTACATACGGGGAGTCGAGGACGAGACGTGGGCAGCCGGGGAGGCGGAGTGCACGTTTCTCCTCATGGCGGCGTCTCCATCCAGGTGTTGTTGTCCCTCTGGGTGGTTGTGTTTTGGGGGGTGGGGGGACAGCTCAAGTGTGAGCTCCGCTGTCTACCGGGGCATAGCTGGCAGTGGTGACGAGGGGCAGAGTTGGGAAGATGGAGGAGAAATGGAGGATCTGCGAGTAGGAGGCGGGTTGGGCGCAAAGTGGAAGTGTGAGTTGTGTGTTGTGTGTTGCTAGGTTCTAAGGTGTCTGGCGGTCTATGGAGGATCTCTCTGCTAGGGTCGTGTAGGGAATGGCGGACAGAAGCGTGGTGAGCTGGCAACGCAGCGGCGGCGGCGGCGCGGCGGCTCGAGAGGGAGTGAATTGCATGGGATGACAGCGAGCAGGCAGGCTGATCCCAGGCCTTGCATCTGTCTGGGAGCGGCACGCGTGCCCACCAAAACGGCCCTGGACACCTGGACGCCTGGACAGTGGAGAGGCATGAGAGCCATTGAGCGATGAGAGGTTGCGCGACATGCATGCCGAGCCGACCTTGTTATCGATAGCACAAGCGAGCCGATACGCATCCTGATTGGACCAGAGCCTTCAAGTCCCAGCTGTACACCTCCAACAAGTCACCGCTGGCCACGCTTTCGGGCACCGCGAAAGCTTGTGAGGCGAATCATCCTGCTGAAGCGTTCGCGCATAGCCGTGGTTCGAAGGCGGGAGGATTTGCGATCCAGTGGGCCAGCACACACGCACATCTGGGCGATGGCGTACGTGTGGTGAAGCACAGCTGGTGAGGCTTCTGATTCGATGTGGGCCTCCGCTGTGGTCGCAGCCAACCCCTGTCGGTTTCTGGTTCCCTCCCACCACACCCTCCCGAGACAGCCTCTTCATAATAAACCCACCCCCAACATCCCATCATCCCATATGTACAGCCTTCCTCACCAAATATTTTCCTTTTTTCTCCCACACAAAATTGTAGCACTGTATCGTGAGCAACCGCTGCATCAGCAACACAGAATCGCACTCACTCCTGACGTGACGCCCATCCAGTGGTCCTTTGGGCTGCACCATCTGCCCCTGCACTCTTTGATGCGCTGGCAGTCGGTCCAAGCAGCCCGCGCATCCTCTCAGAGAAAATTCGCCCACCGCTCTCATGCCTCGACCAAGATTCTGCTGGCCCTCGTCCACTGGTCCGTTGCCTCCGCTGCCTCTGCTGTCTCCATGCGTCCAATCGCACCCGCAGTCGTGCCTACACGCCTTTCCCTCTGCAGCTGAACATGCCTGCGACTAGTCCTGCACACACCCAATATCCACACTTAAGAGGCCCCACGACAAATCTATTTTCTCAGTCCGCAGACAAATCCAGCCACCTGCAGTTTCGCCCACCGCCCTGATCTCCTTCACCGTCCACTGCTCTGTCGACCCCTCTGCTGTTCTGCTGCATCGATTGCGTCCAATCCTGACCGAATGGCTCTAACTTGCCTCTGTCGCTTCTACCCCTTCTCCACCCAAGCCCCTATACCTAACACTGCCCTGAGCCATAATACCATGGTACCGGATCCCGTTGTACTCTAAATCTGGACACTGCTCTCCGATCTGTCAATGCTCACTTGCCGTCCTTGAATCAGCCCCTTTGCAACGTTTCCCCCTTTGCTCAAGTCGGCCAGTGTTCCGATGTTGCGTGCAGTGTTTCCAGACCCGCCGTGCTACCTTCACACACACCCTACAGCTCGTGACGGTCGTTGTTGGATCAACTGTGACCTTCATCGGCGCGCTTGTTTTACCTCATAGCTTCCCGCAGCAGAGGGGCCACACGTTTCCTGCTATGTTGCACATTCCGTTGCGCCCAGATCTTCACCCTCTGTTCCCCCACCAGCTGGTTCGTCGACATGCTCTCTACACCGCTCCACGGCTCAAGCCCCAACTCGTCTTTTGCCCCCTCGGCAAATTTGTTCGCTGCCGGGAGTGCCTTATCGTCCAACGCCCATACCAGGAGTTCGCGCTTGTGCCCGGATGCACTGGAGAAGCTCGTCATGAGAGCATACACGTCCAGATCTCGCTCCTTGGCGAATTGGCCCACTGTACCCAGGAACGCGTCTTGTGCTGGTTGAGTCGTGTCCTCGGTGCCCGCTTTCTGTATCAGAAAACCAAGGTCCTTGACCACTGAACTGACGCCAAGTTTCAGTCCATTCTCTTCCCACTGCTTGTAATCTTTTCGCAGTATATCCCCCAGCTTCAACGAGCCAATGCTCTTCTTCGCTTCGTCGATCTGGCCATAGAACTCTTTCCGCTGATAGCTCGCCGCGAACTTGGGGCAAGCCAGAATCTTGGCTTCGAGATATTCGACCGCCCTCTTGTCGTGTTCCGTCGTCTTATCCTTCGACTTCAGATTAGAACTGTCAATTAAGACGCTCGCCAGCCCCAGGAAAGCCACCTGTGCGTCCCACACCTGGACAGTCGCTGCATCCTCGGATACGCTGTCCCCCTGTGCATGTGCGGCGCCCGTGCTGAGCGCAGACGCGGATGCCACGTCCCAATACTGCTGACAGTACTCGGTGACCAGGCTTGTGCAACTCCCGCTCTTCTCAATGATTCGAGGCTCGGGCTCCGTCTCAGCTGGCACTTTCCCTTCGTCTTCGTGGTGGTCAATTACTCCCCCAACTCTTGCCGAATAGATCTGTCCCAAGGTGCCCTGCAGAGCGTTGTGGTCCACCAATATCCATTTCGTATTCTCCGGGGGAAGCTCCTTCTGTATCACGGAGAGGTCCGGGAGGTCGTCTAGTGTAATCAGGTGCTCTGGATCAATATTGGCATACCGGAACACAGCCAGGTACTCGGGTCGAAGTGCAATGTCCGCCGCTGGAAGGTTGGCGATTGGAATGTAGAGCGGGGTGAATGCGTTATGCGGGGGATTCAGCGAACGCAGATATGCATAGAGGACGGGACTGGACATGGAGTCCAGGTCTGTGACATGTGGTGAGCTTGGATGCAAATCAAACATTGGAATGGACACACCTGCGGATTCATTGCCGATAACAAAGGTTACCTTCTGCTTTGAATTGATGGCTGTGCGGAGAGCCGTGCGGGCGTAACTCAGGAAGCCACGGAGAGAACTCCTTGGGACAGCCATTGTAGCAGTACGTCGTTATGTGACCTGGGCCTTGGGTCAATGTTGGGGAACACTCTGACTGTAGTGTGATGTGTGATGTTGTGGATGTGTACTGGAAGGGAAAGGCTATGACGACAGTGTTTTAGGAGGTCCGTGCCAGGTACCGAGCCAGGTACCGAGCCAGGGGTTGAACGTTCCGAGCTTCCTCCTCTTCCACCACTCCCCCATCGCACAAACATTCAACCTGTCAACATCAGAGATCATCATCCAAAATGATACCATTGGTCCTAGAAACATTAATCTGTCTCATCAAATTCAGACGCCTATCTGCAATACTTGCCGTGCTAACCACCAAGCCAAATAACCGTCATATCCAAACCACGACAGCCTCAACAGTTCTCCATCCCCCACATCATACTCCGATGAATCGCCTCCTCCTGCTCCCCCTTCGTCAACACCTCATACCCCAACAACCTCCCCGCCTTCCCAACATCCCAACTACATCCCCTCCCCAAATGATCAATGTTAACCCTCCTCAGCTGCGGCTTCTTCCTCCCCAGCGTGAATACCCAATAGCCCCATTCCGCCACTGACGCCATTGCCTGCATAACTCCCAAAGGAATCACTCTGACTTCCTGTTCCGCCACCGGATATCCAGCGGCTGCGTAACACCTCCGCGCGAAATCAAAGATCCGCTCCGGCCGCCCGTCAGAGACGAAGAACGCTTGCCCACTAACTGTATCCGCGTTCTTCGGATCCAGAAGCTTGCGAGTAGCCAGAACATGCGCCTCAGCGGCCTTCTTGACGTACAGAAACTCAAACACTTTCCTATTGTCGCCGACTTGCATCTTGTGCTCATTCTTCCGGATGCTGGACACGAGCTGCGGAATGAAATTGTTATCGTTTTCTCCGTAGATGGCCGGGAGGCGGAGCACGGCTGTGCGAAGTGCCTTCGAGTTAGCTCTCTGGACCATGGCGTCGGCTAGCGCCTTGGAGAGGCCATAGGGAGTCGTGAAGTGCTTTTCGTCGTAGAGCACGGCTTTGTCTTCGGTGAGGGGAGCTTGTGTTGGGACGACGGCAGAGTCCGAGGATGTGTAGATGAAGGCGCGTGTCGTTTGACATGCAGTGGCTATTTCCAACAGGATCCGCGTTCCTTCGACGTTTGTGCGTCTTAAGATATGAGCATCGTCGGTGGACTTGGGCGAAGCGGTATGGATGACGGCGTCAGGTCTGAAATCATCGAAAATGGCTTTGATTTGGGAGGGAGAAGTAATGTCCGCAGCATGGTACGAGATTCGTTCGTTTTCTGTAGTTGATTTTGGCTTCCGGCTTACCACAGCCACGGAAACCGATGGATCTTCCAGGAGGTGGTCGACGATGTGGCCGCCTAGGAAACCGCATCCACCCGTGACAAGCACACGCATATCGTCCTTGAGGTAAGGATGGACTTATGTAGCGTCCTCAGTGTTGTGGAGTTTTTTCAATATCTAAAAGTTTGGTGTTGTGTTGTTGTTGGGGCACCTCCGTCTACCACTCTGACCGTCATCAAACGCCCCGAAATCAAATTATGCTGACAATCCTTGGCTTAATACGTTGCTAAAGTCCGACAGGCGCTTCCTAGCGCTGATAACTTTTACAAGAGCAGGTGTGCAACTGATTCATTCCCGTCTTAGTCGCTTAACCCTACAAGTAAGCAAGGTGAAGTGTGTAGATACGCTGTGCGCCTAATTATATCACTGAGCTCGAAACAAGAAAAAATGAAAACAAAAAGAGAGAATAGTTCTTCATAGAAGATGGAAAAAATAAAACATACAACGCTAATTGCGAGACCTCTGTATTCTGAGGGCTTCTAAAAAATGCTAAAAAAATGGTTGCTTCTCTTTGATTGAGCTGGAGGTATAGGTCAGTTATTGAAACAAGCCAGAATCGAACGTGAGGACTTACCGTGTCATCCTTAGTGCAGGGGCCATGCTAATCTTCTCTGTATTTTTTCGGTGACCAAATGTTCCCCTTTCGGGGAACGGTGATTGTCTCCAATGTCTTCTTTATAAAGCAACTGAAAATGCACCACATCTGCATTCTAGATTTGTTTTCCAGCTGTTTTAAGGAAGGAAGCCACTCGGGCCCAGTGTGAGGCCGATTGGTGTTCCAAGAGGGAGGTGCGAGGCAATTACGTAGGGGAGGTTAGGCAACAACCCGTCACGTGATTCACCCTTTCACTGAGGTTCAGGCTCCCGAATGCGACGACTCTTCCTATGTCGCGCTAGTCGCGAAGTTGAATGTACTCTATAATGCTTCTTATGCTACTGTTTATCTACAACCCTCCTTCTTTGCTTGGCTATCTTATAACATGCTCCGTCGCCTTAAAACTAGTGACGCTTATCACAGGTACAAAACAGCGCAAAGTCTCAATAGTAGTGCCAACGAGTCTATTAAGTAAGCTCAACACTACCAGCAGGTACTCCCCTCGTACTCCTCAACCTCGTAGCAAAGAATTGCATGATAGGCAACATCTCTTCCCGATTGCTCGGCATCCCGTCCCCGTTCTTCTTCCATTCCTTGACCTCCACAAACTCGAAAGCATCTTTCAACCTCGTGACAGCCCCATCTGTGATAGCAGATCCTTTGGAGCTCTTGATAACGAGTATCGGCGTCTTGCTCTTCCTCTGCAGCGCCGTCAGCGGTGCTGAGAGGGAAAGCGGACCTCCGATGCTGATGACGCCGCCCAGTTCCTCCCCTTCGAATTCAGCTGCTGCTTGCACGGCAACCATACCGCCTTGTGCGAATCCGAAGAGCACGATTTCGCGTGCTCTGTATCCGCACTTTGAGACAAGGGCGTCCTTGATGATTTTGTCGAGAACGATGCGCGTGGATGTTTTGAAACCCGTGTCCACGTCCATGGCGCCCGTGTTCTGGTCGAAAATCAAATCATCGCCCCAGTGGAAGCCTCCAAGGTTGAAAGGAAGTGGATTGGGTGCTTGCAAGGCGACGCACGCCGTCTCTGGGAGTGATAATTGCTGTCCGAGTTTTGTGAAGGAGGCGTTGGTGTCTCCAAGGCCGTGTAGGAGAATGAGGATGTTTGTGGGCGGTTGAGATGAAGGTGCTATTGGATTTCTGTTACAATGACTGATCTTGATGACTGGCATCCCTTGGTGTACACTTACGAGGTGTTATGCTAAAAGTAAGTGAGGAAGGGAAGTCATCTTTGGTGGGAAGCCGACCAGGCATAATTGCGATTATGTTGATCTATTTTCCTCCGTCTAATATCTCCGTCCCTTGATTGTTGAACCAAAATCTATTATGGTTTGAAATTGATGTAATTGTAGATCGATAAAGTGGAGGATGTACCAGCTGCAGTGATGTCCTTTTGGAAGACATCAAGCTAAGCTTCGACCAGGATCTAACCGACCACTAGCGGCGATCATGGTACAGGGATGACATTCACAGTACAGTGTCAATCTTGGCGGATTCGATTCCGTCATTGCAAATGCGGGGGAATATACATGGAGTTTAATCTCACAAAAGTCTCAACTATTTCGAACGTTTGAAGTTATTCTCAGTTTGCAACTTTCTGAAGTTATATTCTCAGCTTACTGCAACCATGAACTGGGGTATGTCTTAGTTGTGTCCTTACTCTCTAGGTCGTGTTCCGAAGGGCTTACAATATGTTAGAGAACTACGGTCAAGGGTACGATCAGGTCTACAACAACGAAAATGAGGATAGCATCCAACAACACAAGCACAGCCGTGGCCAGGATCTTCTTGCTGGCGGAATGGCATTAGCTGGCTTCAAGGCGTTTGAAGACCACCAGCGCAAGGAAGGTTCGTTGACCAAGTCCCCCTAGAATGTCTTTAAAATATACTACCTGTCAACCTAGGCAAGGCTGTTCCGCACGGCACGGCCAAGGCCCTCCTCGCGGGATTCGCCGGAGCTGAAGTGGACAAGTTTGCCCAGCAGGAGGGCCACGAGTGGTTTGATCGGGAGAAGGCAAAGAGATATGCCGAGGAGCATGCCGGGAAAATGTACGACGACTACTATGTTCAGGAGCAGCACATGGATATGTATGATCCTAATCAGCAAGGTCCGCCGCCAATTTTTGGTGGACGGCGATACATCCACTGAAGTCGTCTGTTATCGAAGATCCGGATGTTGTAGGATGGTATCGACGGGACCGGTGGTGAGATCGCTCATTTACCATGTAGATGCTCAAACTGGGTTGGGTGTAGGAAATATCAAAGTTGACTTTACTGAACCGGAAGTGATATCGATGGGTCAAGAGTTCGCGAGGGGTTCGCGCGCGATCGACGCGCCAGTGTCATGCCCCTCGAGAGTTCGCTCGCAGAGCGAGAAGATGAGCAAAGGCATTCTGTATATACGAATCTGGGCTTGACCGTAAGAATAGCAAGTGTCGTCAATTTCCAAGGCAGAATGGATGAAATGCAGGGATGTGCCCTAAAAATTTTAATCATAAGCGAACGCTGAATCCGAGGTTCTGGTGGCGGTTCCTGATGATGATGATGATGATTTGCGTGCACGTCCCATCCCCTCGTCACTATTGCGCTTCACGTCCCACGTCCCACGGTGTGTTTCCACCCTCCACCCAGCCATGAAGTTCGCCAAGTAGGTCTTGGGCCCTTCGACAATTTTTGGTATTTGCTGACTAGACTTAGGCAATTGGAACGCGAACTTGTCCCGGAGTGGCGCCTCAAGTATCTGGACTACCGGGCCGGGAAGAAGAAGCTCAAGGCCATCCGGCGCGCCCTCCGTACCGTGAACCAAACTCCGCGCCTGCGTCGCCGTGGTGCAAGTACATTTGGGGCGACGCCCGAGGATGTTGCACCTCAATATACCTTTCTCAATCGGACTGATTTGGATGGCTCGGAAGACTTGCGAACTCTCGCTTTGACAAACAGCGCCGCCAGTTTGCGATCGAAGCCCAATGCTGGCTCCTCGTCTGAGGAAGAGCCATTGAATGGTGGTGTGAAGAAACAAATTCCAGGGGTCACAAGATATGGGAGCACCGACAGGGCGCCTCCGCCTCAGGAACGGGACGTTCACGATGAGCGTGGCAGAGCCCCGCCTTCTCTGAAGCTGCCCGGCGCCGCACTGGATACCGATAATCCTTCCCCGCAACCAGGTCCTTCTACTGGTGAGGCGCCTCAAGGTGCTAAGCCCAAGTCTGTCCGGCTGCCCCCGGCGACGGAGAATGCATTCGAGATTGGCAAAACGAGATCCCCACAGCATAAATCTTCAAGCCTACCATTTAAATATAAGAGCGTATTCAACCCCAAGCGAGTGAACTCTTTGCCGGCAGTCCAAATGGCCGAGGCTCAGCGCCCTCTGTTCAAGCGGGTGTTCTCTATGAGCGGGAAGCCGGGACCTCCCACGCCAGGCGATGTGCCGCTCGAGGCCTATCGGGACCTGGACATGCGGCAAGCGGACTTTTTCCAGTTCCTAGACCATGAATTGGAGAAGATAGAGTCTTTTTACATTCAGAAAGAGGAGGAGGCTACGGAGCGCCTGCATATACTCCGGGAGCAATTGCATACCATGCGCGATCGCCGTCTGAACGAATTGGTTGCCCGCCAAATCGCAAAGAACAAGGCAAGGGAGAAGAAGAGAACCGCTGCCAGCGAAGGACTCCTGAATGGCCGACCCAGCAGCTCTGATGACGAGCGGATTCACACTAATAATAAAGTGGGGATGCTTAAACAGGCATGGATGAACCCTATAGACTCCGCTCTGAAGGCCGTGAAATCAGGAAAATACGGCAAATCAACGAAGGCTATGGCGGATCTAGCAACACCGGCAGTGCTCCCTCAGCCGATTCCCGAGTCACATCGCGACTTTGTACGAAGGCCCGAAGGACCAGACGTTCCATACCAGACCGCCAGGAGAAAACTAAAAGTCGCACTGCAAGAATATTACAGAGGACTGGAATTACTAAAATCGTACGCTCTGTTGAACCGGACCGCTTTCCGCAAGATCAACAAAAAGTACGACAAGACCGTTAATGCACGTCCCACGATGCGATACATGACAGAAAAAGTAGATAAAGCATATTTCGTTCAAAGCGACGTCCTTGAAGGGCACATTCGCACTGTTGAAGATCTTTACGCGAGATACTTCGAAAAGGGAAACCATAAGGTCGCTATCGGGAAGCTCCGTATCAAGATGTCCCGAGCGAGTGACTACACAAAGCACGCATTCCGCAATGGCATAACTCTGGCCGCTGGACTTGTCCTAGGCATCCAAGGACTGGTAGATTCTATCGAGCTGTTGCACAGTCCTAAGTACGGCACGAACACGAGTTATCTTATGCAGGTGAGTTCATCCTCGAACGCCGTGAGGTGCCAACGCTAATGGACGAACTAGCTCTATGGCGGATACTTCCTGATGAACGTTCTATTTTTGTTCTTTTGCTTGGCGTGCCGCGTGTGGCACCGCTCAAAGATTAATTACGTATTTGTTTTCGAGTTCGATACCCGCCACCATTTGGATTGGAGGCAACTCGCAGAGGTAGGTCCGGTCCGAGTAGTGTGTAGTTCTGAGCTGACTCCCAAAGCTTCCATGTTTTTGTTTCTTTCTGCTAGGCCTGTTCATGTTCCTTAATTTTAAGGAGATTGGTGGAGACTCCATGTACCACTGGTACCCGGTCATGCTGGTCACAGTGACGGCTTCGCTCTTGTTCCTACCTCTCCCCATCTTATATTTCCGTAGCCGCCAATGGTTGCTATACTCGATGGTAAGTAGCACTGTCATGTGAACACTGTATCTCACGCTTACCCCTCAAAGTGGCGTCTAATGCTTGCTGGTCTCTATCCGGTTGAATTCAGAGACTTCTACATGGGCGATATGTTCTGCTCGCTCACATATGCAATGGGCGTAAGTTTGATTCCCGACAGTTTCCTGTATCACCTTGTTAACTCCGCACAGAATGTTGCACTGTTCTTCTGCCTTTATGGCGATGACTGGAAGAGTCCGCCCCGATGCAATTCGAACCATTCCCGGGCTATTGGAGTATTGACAGCTGTGCCCTCCATATGGCGTGCGTTGCAATGTATCCGCCGTTACTGGGATACGAGGGATGTGTTCCCACATCTTGTGAACTGCGGGAAATACTTGGCCGGTATCCTCTTCTACATGACGCTGAGCATATACCGCATCCAGAAGAACGATACCAACCGAGCTGTGTTCATTACCTTTGCCATCATCAACTCCATCTACACGAGTAAGTATCATGGGGAAAATCTTTAGCATCAAGTGATTGACATCGACGATAGGTATATGGGATGTAGTCATGGACTGGAGTCTCGGAGACCCCTACGCCAAACACAAATTCCTGCGTCCCACCCTAGGGTACAAGCGAATCTGGCCATACTATTTCGCCATGATCACAGACCCAATCCTCAGATTCAGCTGGATCCCATACGCAAGCATCCCCCTCCAACTCCAGCATTCGGCCGTAAGCTCCTTTGTGGTCTCCTTCTCCGAGATCTTCAGGCGCGGCATGTGGACCCTCTTCCGCGTGGAAAACGAACATTGCACGAACGTGGGGCTCTTCCGTGCCGCAAAGGATGTCCCTCTTCCCTACGATATTCCAAGCCCTGAGGAAACAGATGAAGAGCGCATACACCGTCATCCACAAGTCGCTGATCACCTACCTCAACATTTAGACCACCATGAGCGCCATTACTATAATCAACGCCCGCTAACTGCTCCCCAACTTGGAGAACCTCTAACGCATGCCCGGACTTTTGCCACTCCAGCTGAGCTCGAAGAACAACTTCAACGCCAACGCACACGCACCTCGATGCGTCGCCGCGCCAACTCAGAACCAGAAGAACCTCTCACACTAACCCGTGGCCTCAGCCGCGTAGGTAACATCCTCCGAGATGCTCACGCGAAGGACTTCGAACGCAGGAAGAAACCCGAATTAGGGCGTTCGCAGAGCGGGAAATCGTCGTTCCGGTACCCGGCAAGTGGGCAAGAGGAGTCGGACGATGACGACGACGACGATGACTATGACAATGACACCGAGCGGGAGAGGAGAAGTGGGGGAAGCTCGCGTGATGATAATGAGATGGCTGGAGCAGGCGAGGGGAGTAGAGCGGGTGAAGTTGGGGTGAGGAAACAAGGAAGCGGGTACTTCTACGGAAAGCATGCAGAGAGATGATATATATAGTTGTAATGATAATCAAAGACCGGCGGGATGGCTGTATACGCTTTCTTGGCACCCGATTGACGGAGAAAGTGTCGCACTATTCTAACTAATCTCGTAAGCTTAATCCCCTTCCTGTAATAACAGAGTATAGGTAGGATGCTCTTAACAAGCTAAGTTCTAGTTAAGAGGCAATCGTTTCTGAAGTTGGTCCGACACTTTTTTGTCACCAGCGTGCTTGGTCGATCTAACAGGTAGCCCTTGCCCATGATTTCTATCTCCACATCTGGACGTATGTATAGATCGTCTCATGAAGATGATGACGCCTGGCCATTTTCGTCGTCCTCCAACTCCAACTCCAACTCCCCCTTCCCATTACCATTCCCGGCTTCCAACCCCAGATTTTCCAGATCCACAATACCCTCCAGCGCCTCATCATCAATCAGGTCCCTCGTCTCGGGTTTCGTTTGGGGCTCCTGGCCATGAGCCGCAAACACCTTCACCGTTTTAACTTTGCCCTCCAGATCCTTGCTGTACGCCTTCGGATTCTTCTTCTCTCCCTTCGCATGGGCTTGGCTGCTGAAATGATAACCCCTCACGCGAGGACCTTGCCCGCTCTTTTCGGGTAGTTGGGGTTCGTAGTAGGCTTCGAAGGCGGCGACGTCGGCGGGGAATGTGGAGGCAGAGATGGAGGCACGGATACCAGCGAAAAAGGAGGTCAAGATGGCGTGGTTGTGCAATTGGAGAAGGACCCAGCCGAGCATTTCTTTGGCGTTGAGGAGGTGTTGGATATATGCGCGGTGATGGTGGGAGCAGGCGTAGCAGGAACAGGACGTCTCTGTGCTTAGGGGTATGAGGGATGTGGCGTGGTCAGGCTGCCACATATCAATTCCCAAAGAGTGGCGCACGGTGGTAGTGTTGCTGTGTTGGGGTGCCGGAAAGGTGAAGTCCAGGGCGATGCCAGCGTCTGTGGCTTCGTTGACGAAGGGTATGGTGAAGATGTCCATGCCCAGCGAGGTTTGGCGAAGGATTTCTTGAGGGCTGGCGGGTGGGTGGAGGGATAGTCTTGGGAGATTATGTAGTTCTTCAGGCAGGTCGTCCAGGAGGTAAGCGTCGTAGACGGCAATGCCGCTGATTTGGTCCGCCATTTCGTCTACCAAGTGCTCCATGTACCAATTCTGCATATCTTTGTCCAGAGGTAGGAAGGGGGCGAAGATATTGAACTTTCGTTCTCCTTTGTCTATTCCCCTCCTCTTAGCTACAATGTCCCGCATCCAGCTCTCTGTCCTGTCGCTCATCTTGTCTTTCCTCTTCGTGCTTACGGACTCCTGGCCGAATGGTATGTCCGCAAGCCCCACCACGATATCCGGCTGTAGTTTCCGCGCTGCTGCGGCGTAGTACTCCGAACTTACAGTCTTGAAACCAACCGACGTTTGTAGCGCTACTTCGGAGTTCGTATTCGACATCGGCGTGGGCAGAGGGGGCATTCTTCGAGCTCCCATGATGAGAAGGGCATCATCGGGGAGCGCAATGAAGCGGCGCAGCGGTTCGGGAACTTCGTATTGGAGTACCGGTGGTATCTTTTGTGGATGTTTCTCCACAACTACAGTAACGAGTCAGCCAATGTGCTTTTGCAGGAGGATAGGCGTGGGAGAGCGAACACACAGTCTTCCAAGGCTACATAGACACCCCCCAAATTCGCACGGCTACGGTAATTGTCTTGTGAAATATGCGGTACTGCGCCACGAGATGTGTTCCCAAGGAAGTCTGGGGTCAAAAGCGGTTTCCGTCCGGGAAGTGTCAAGCGACCAAGGCGTGGAGCCAGGGAACCAAAAGTTTTGCTGAGGGTGAAGTCAAGCATTTCGGGGGGAAGATGGCTCAGATCTGGAACTGGAGTGTCGGTAAACATGTCGAATGCGCAATTTGCGCTTCCTGATATTCGTTTTGGGTTTGTACTATTGTTGTTGGCGCATAATCCGATTTGGGGTGTAAGGAAGGCCTGTGAGGTCCAGTGAATTCACTAGCCTCTTATTCTCACGTGACAGCGCGTATAGTTCCTCAGGTCTGCCTCCCTCCGGTATTTTTGGAACTTAGACGCGTCAGAAATGAGCAATTAGAGTTAACTCGAACCTCAAGCATACACAATATCTATACTATCACACTCTAGACGATTATCTTATGAAGAGCGTTCAGGTGGTGGAACGCCACACACCAGCCACACACCTTTCGCCCCGCCACTACATTTATCGATAAGCCGAAACACACTAGCGTCTCCCGAGAGGTGCAGGACGTCCCGAAAACTCAGCAAGTTTGCCTCTCCTCCATCCTCAACCATCGACATATTTTTGCCTATCTGGATATTTGCTAAAGAATACGGATACCATTCGTACAAAGAGGCAGCTTTTTCGGTATCCAATGCTTACGACACTGTCATTCTCTTTCTAGAATCAATACTCCGGTCGGCCTCTCGAGCTCGCTGGTTGCCGCGCCCCCCTCATTATGGTTGACCCAACCACATCCGGCTTGACAAACTCTCTGGATCCTGTCTTTGAATTTTATTCCCAACTCTACAGCAGACGCGTCGACGTTGTTGGCGATTATGCCGGCCATGAATTATTCCTGATTGAAGGCGACAGCCTTCTCCTACATTGCCTGGCCGATGAGCATCTCGATTTCTATTCGGGGTTCCAGCTTTTGCATGCTACACATGCCGTAGAGAGCTTTCTTCGGGGCCTCGTAAACCGACGATGTAATTTCCATATTGCATTCTTCGATCAACATCGGAGCTTGTGTGTGCCAGAGTGGGCAAAGGGTATCAACCAGGACAAGTTCCTGCTTGCTCGCTCTGCCATCATCCGCCATTTGCAGGTGAACCTCCAACGAGTCCAACCAGGCATTGAGGTCCATGTTTTCCCTTCGGTTCGTTCCACCGCCTTTGCGAAGTATTTGGATACGACGGACCTCTACTTCGTGATGTGCCACGATGGGGCTTCCGGCCAGCGCAAACTCGATGAACTTTCCAGAAAGACTACGGCCTTCAACGCTCTTGGAGATAAGAAAGACTCAGGAAAGGATAGTAAAACCAAGGCCAAGGCCATGTTCCGTTTACTCATCCATTGGTTTCTCATCCACGAATACAACGTCGCCTTGATCAACGACCTGGAGTGGAGAGATACCAAAGTCATCACGGCCGTGTTGGAAAGCACTCGACACACAAAGCACGATGATCTCACCCATTTGGTAAATTAGTTTCGCACAGTTCTAGCTCCCATTTTTGATGCTAATATTAAACTGCATAGGTATCTCAGTTGGACCTGCCCTCAACTGCCGAGCCGCCTTTCCGTGAGGGCCATAGAGACGCCCTCGGAAAGGTCAAGGCGAATGAAAAGCATGCTTCATTTACTGAACGGGAATGCTTGTCCCTTGTGGTCTTGAACAAGCTCGCGCAGGAGGATGCGGCTTCAGCTCATTATGCGTCAGCCTTTCTGAGGCATCTTACCCTCTTAACTGAACTCCCTCTTCCGAACCGTTCTGTTGTGAGTGAGCCGCTCCTCGAAGACGACCAGAAATTCTTGCATGGCTTCATTCAAGAAGTGCGCCGAGTACTCGATTCAGGTGCCTGGGCGCCTAACGTCTCTGATTTCATGGTAAATCACTGCGATATCGCCGACCTCGTGGACGGTCACCTTTTCTCAGCGTGTCTTCAACATCACCACTGCGGTGCTGGTCCTCGATACGAGCTCTTGCGTGATGCTTTGACTGCTTTGGGCGCATCAGTCGAAGAGGAGGCGTCAAGCGAACAGTCGATTGCACCCAAAGCCAAACCGGCGGCGCAGACGCAATCCACCGAAAGCAGGCCCTACGCGGTGCTTCCCTTCGAAAACGAGGTCATTGCAAAGCATCTAGCTCCCGTCCATCTCGCGTTGGACAAGTCTGGAGATGTCCCCGATGCAAGGACCGATAAGATATTTCGTGAGGTTTCGCATTGGCATAACAGTAAACGCCCTATCGACCCGAAATTGAGAGAGGAACAGCTTGCGCGGAGCCAGAAGCAACAGTTCTTTGCCCGTCGCCGTAACCAATGGTTCATGGCCGAGATGATGGCCTACGCTGCCAGTCTTACAAATGCTGTTGGCAGGGCACTAGAGCCAGAGATCGTGACCGTCGGCCCCAAAGCAAAGACACCTGCACAGCTTACTCCTGCGAAGAAGGAAGAGAATGTCAAGTCCAAACCAGAAGCGAAGAGTGCAAAGGGTCAGCCGAAAGGAGGGAAGAAGGCAACTGTAGGAAAGAAAGAAGCCATGTTGGCAGAAATCGCTGCCTCCAAGTCGCGCAAAGAAGAAGCCACCAGCGAGAGGTTTATCCAAGGCTGGCGTACAACATGCACTGCCCTGGACAAGGAGAAGGAAGCAGTTGCAAAATTCGCGAAAGCCAACCAGTTCTTGAAGACGCTCAATACGCCTTTAAAGCGCGAGACCTTGGAGGCTGAAGTGCGTTTGTTCATGCTCAATACTCTATTAGCCATATGGATCGACTGCTGCCGCGAGAAAACCAAAGAGAAGAATCTCAACATTGCAGCTCTTACATTCGATGGCATCCACTCTTTCTCGCGCCTACGGTTGACTGTCACCAAAACGATTGCAAACTGCTTGAAGACGACTATTGAACTTCTTAGCCTCCCGCCTTTGGACATTCCAGCGCCCGAGGGCGACAGGCCACTGTCCTTCAAGTTCGTACTCCAGACTGTAGCAGGATTGGATCTACGGATTCACTTGCTGGCCAAAGACTTCCAACTGGCTCATTGTGGACCCTACTTTGACCGGACTATAGATTCAGCTCCGGACCCACGTGTACCATTCGAGCCCGACGCGTGGCAACGCAAAGTCCTCGACGAGATTGATGCGAGGCGGAGTTTGCTCGTGATTGCCCCCACGTCTGCGGGTAAAACGTTCATCTCATTCTATGCCATGGAGCAGGTGCTCAGAAACAACAATGAAGACGTCCTGGTATACGTTGCACCAACCAAGGCGCTTGTCAATCAGATCGCTGCAGAAATCCAGGCTCGTTATTCTAAGACCTACCAATACGCAGGGAACTCAGTCTGGGGAATACACACTCGCGACTACAGGATCAACAATCCAATCGGATGTCAAATCCTCGTGACTGTCCCTCATATTCTCCAAATTATGCTGCTCGCCCCGAGCAATGCCAAATCATGGTCTGAGCGAGTAAAGTGGATCATCTTTGACGAAGTCCACTGCATAAGTCAAGCGGAGGATGGCCTCATCTGGGAGCAGCTCTTATTGCTTGCGCCTTGTCCCATCATCGCGCTCTCGGCGACAATCGGGAATCCGCAGGAATTCAGCGACTGGCTCACCTCGACCCAGAGGGCCATTGGAAACGACTTGAAGATGGTCACCCATCCCCACAGATATTCAGATCTTCGGAAATTCCTTTACACCCCGCCGCGGTCTTTCCATTTCAAAGGAATGTCGGAAAAGCGTGCTTTTGCTCAGCTCGGTCTGGATGGATGCAGCGATTTCACATTTGTTCACCCCGTGGCGAGCTTAATCCACCGAGCAAGAGGAATACCTGACGACTTCAGTCTTGAAGCTCGAGATTGCTTCACGTTGTGGCAAAGCATGCAAAAGCATCAGACCCCGGAATACCCCGTGGACGAGGCGTTAAACCCTGCGTCTGCGCTTCCGAAGCTGATCAGGAAGATTGATGTAATCCACTGGGAGAACAACCTCAAGTCACTTCTTCGCAGATGGCTGGGGGATAGTCGGTCACCGTTCGAGGCGGTTTTCAACGATCTGAACGGCGACCTGGTTGCACGTGAGGCGGGTAAAGGAAGGGAAGGGGAGGGGGAGGATGCCGAAGATTTCGATGTCGATGAGCATAAACCGCAAGACATATTGCCCTTGCTCAGTACACTTCATGAGCAGGATGCGCTTCCCGGCATCGTCTTTAATTACGACAGAGGAATGTGTGAGAAGATGTGTCAAGTTCTTCTGGACCAGCTGGTGTCAGCCGAGACCAAATGGAAGGAGACAAGCCCGAAGTGGAAGTCCATGTTGCAATCCTGGGACAATTGGAAGAAAGCTATGGCAAAAGCAGAGAAGCGCCGACCCCAAAAGATATCAAAGAAGGGCAAGGGCGACGACGAAGTCGTCAGCAAAGCCGACCTCCTGCAAGACAATGCCGATAGCGAAGCCAGCCCGTGGGCATCCTTCAACCCTGATGATCCTGTCGAAGGATTTCATTTCGCTGACCGCAAGAAGCTGACCCAGGATGACATCTACAAGTATATGAAGGAGCTCATTCGGCGTGAGGTGCCTGAATACTTGCTGGACAGTCTGAAGCGTGGTATTGGCGTTCATCATGCTGGTATGAACCGCAAGTACCGTCAGGTGGTCGAAATCCTGTTCCGGAAAGGATATCTCCAGGTTGTCATTGCCACTGGAACACTTGCGCTTGGTATCGTAAGTATATATGTACTTTTATTCCATGATCCGTGCTGACCGCTGTGTAGAACATGCCTTGTAAGACTGTAGTCTTCTCGGGTGACTCCGTCTTCCTTACTGCCCTCAACTATCGTCAAGCTGCCGGTCGTGCTGGACGTCGTGGGTTTGATATGCTTGGAAATGTTGTCTTCCATGGCGTATCGACAAGCAAGGTCCGGAGGCTACTTAGCTCTCGTCTTCCCGACCTGAATGGGCATTTCCCCATTACCACTACTCTCGTGCTGCGCCTATTCACACTTCTTCACGAGTCGAAGAATTCGCCGTTCGCCATCCGGTCTATTAACGCATTGTTATCGCAGCCTCGATTGTACCTCGGGGGAGAAGAGTCTAAGATGACGGTATTACATCACCTTCGATTCTCCATTGAATACCTTCGCCGTCAGTATCTTTTGGACGCCCGAGGTGCACCGCTCAACCTTGCTGGCATGGTCAGTCACTTGTACTTTGCGGAGAACTCCGCATTCGCATTCCACGCTCTGTTGAAGGACGGATTTTTCCACGAGCTCTGCGCTGATATCGACAATAACCCGGCAAAAGTGTTGCAGGACCTCATGCTGACACTTTCCCATCTCTTTGGTCGTCAGTACTGCAGGCATTCTGATCAGGAATTCATCAATGAGGTTGTGAAGAAGAGCCCCTCGATCGTGTTCCTGCCGCCGCTCCCCAGTGGCGCAGCGAATGTTTTGCGCTCGCATAACAAGAACACCCTTGAGATTTTCCAAGCCTACGTCCAAACCTTTATAGAGCAACACGTCCAGGACCCCGACGACTCTCTCCCGCTTACCAGAATCAAAGTCGGCGGCGAAACCCTCCCACAATCTGCCCAGTCACTTCAATTCCGCCCTCCAACAACCGTCCGCTCCCCCTTCGTCGCCCTCTCCGGCGCTACGGATTCCTTTGAATCAATCCACGACCTCTGCGCCACCGCCCGGTCCGGCATCTTCCTCGAGGAAGCCGTCGTTCCTTACGTTGGTATCTACCCCGAAGAATCCTCACTGCCCCTGAACGCCTATCTCTACGACTTCTTCAACCACGGCGACGTCAATGCGCTCGCCACTGCGAATCGCATCCGCGCGGGTGATGTGTGGTTCGTGCTCAACGACTTTAGTCTCGTCCTTGCCACCATCATCACGAGTCTGTCGAACTTCATGAACCTAACCAGTGCTTCCGATCTCAGCTTCACGGAAGTGCGGGGCGAAGGCGACGAAGAAGAAGAGCGCGTGGAGGATAGACTTCTCCCCGAGGATTCCGGTTACGAGACCGCCAGTACGGCGTCCATGGCTACGGGCAGAGCCGATCTTAATGGGAACAAGGGCAAGCTTCCCGTCCAGGTCAAGAAGAAGAAGAAGGTGGCGGATTCGTGGGATGCTGATGCCGATGAGGAGGATTTCCAGGAGGAGTTGCTGGCGGAGAAGAAAAAGAAGGGTGGGAAGGAGAATGGGGACAAGGAAGAGCCGCCGGCTTGGGAGGAGGGTGCCGGTCTGATGAATGTGCTGAAGGCGTTTAAGGCGCTGAGGGAGGAGTTTGACACGAAGTTTAGGGCTATGTGGGCTTAGTGGAGAGGAGTGTGGGTGTTGCTGGTGCGAACGCTTTGTCGGTGAAATGTGTTTGGGTACGGAGACGCCTTTGGGTCTTGCATGCCCCATTCGGTGTGGGCGAAAAGGGGTGGGTGAGCGCTCCATATCAAAAGCCGAAGAGGGATGAGTTAAAAGAACTATGCTTGCGGGCCATCCAATAGACTATTCTTCGACCAAAGTGTGCGTGCAGACTCATATGATGTTTATTTTACCGTGACAGTGAATTTGGGTATATTATGAGTAAACACCTGCGAGGGGAATATGCCATTATCAACTGAAACGGATACCGTGGACAGATGTAAAGCTCAATCGAAGACGCTACTCATACATTCATCGCTGATATCGCTATGCCCCATGCACCAGATCTATGATACAGAGCAATTTTACAAAATTCCTACAACTTCTCCAGGGCCTCTCTAACCCTCCTCACTGCCTCCCGCGCAGCCCTCCTCTCCTTCATTCCCTCATCCTCTACCACAGTCTTCGCATCTTTACTCTGGATAATCCACCTTACCTCCTCCTCGGTCGCCTTCAGCGTCCTGCGTCCCTCTTCCCTCATACCCACCGCCCACATTTCTCGCGCATCTTCCCACTGCTTCTGCATCCTGCGAAGTGAGTATACGAGACCGAGAGCTGCGACGGCACCGGCTTCGAAGAGCGAGACTGTCGGCATGGAGACGTATAGGAGCGCGGAAAGCGCGGAAGTGAGGGAGGTGGTGGAGAGGGTACTGAGAACGAGGCGTTGCGCGAGCGCCTGTAGGGGCGGGATGGATTCTTGAATAAGGGTGGTGCGGGCGGTGGAGATTTGAGTGTGCCATGGTTGGAGGGGACGGACTTCGGTGGAGAGATCGGTTTGCAGCTGTTCCGGAGCCTCCTGAGGCCGTTTGTCAGACGCTGATGACTCCACGATGTACGGTTCTTGCAACTCTTTTTCCGGGAGAGTGCTCTGAGGAACCAAGAGAATGTTAGGGTAACCAGCTTGATCCATCCGGCCTGCGAGGAATATGCCTCTCTTTTCGGCACCGACCAGCCATCGCTGTTCAAGGATCTCCCCCGTGATCATCGAAACATCGTCGACCCGCCAGAACAGCTTCCACCAAGATAGCTTATGCCAATTCCTACCGAGAAAGGCCGCATCCAATTGGTCACGCAGCTCGGTATGAGACAGCTCAGCCCAAGTAGCCAAGTGATTCAGAATTGACAAGGCCGCCTCCTTGGGGGTAATGGAGTTGGCAAGTCTGTGCAGCTGCAGCGCATCCTCTTTCTTAATGGCTGCTTCTGTGTTATCCACGATAGAGGCTATGAAGACTTTGATCGCAGGTTTGATTTGCTCCAAAGGCTGTAGACCTTGGGTCAGCCACTGCGTGAGACTGGGCAGGCCACTTCGGAACCATCCCCGCTCGTATATGACCGAGTTAGCAATGGATTCGCGGAAGCTTGCAAGTGCTTTGGAAGCTATGCCGGTATTGACTACCGCGGAAGGGCTCGCTGCGTCCGATTGTGGCTCCTCCACGAACGGCGGTAGGTCTACTGCCACCTTCACCATGCCCTTGGTGTCCGTAGTGCTATCGGACGTGAATCTCCCGAATGCCACAGCCCTGTCCAAGCCCTGGCCAAAGACAAGTGCCTTGTGAACTGGATACGGAACAGGGAGACCCCTTGCGGAGGTTGCCCGAAGCTTTGGGGCCAATACCGCGTCCTGTGAGCTTTCTGTTGTGCTAGTGTGTTGGCTCTCGACAGCGTCGACATTGATGGTCGAGACGAGGACTTCCAGATTATGCGACTTGAGTGTCCGTGACGGTACCGTTAAAACCTTGTACAAGGGCGATGGGGGAGGGGCATCGGATTCGTCGCCAAATCTTCCACAGAAATTAGTATCAGGACAGCAGTTGGCATTAGCAACCATACCGCAACAGCACGGGTCTCCCATCATCTAGCTTCTCAAGCTCTTTCTCCCATTGTCCAACCGAGCCGAGCGGATCAGCGAGCAACAATCGCGCAAGATTCTGGGCATGAAGTTGGCTATCCATCGATAGCACTAGAATCCAAGGTATCAATCAGCTCCTATCCCAAATCGTATGTTTGCTATGCATACCCGCAACTCTCATGACAGGCGCTTGCGACGCCAAACCCCTCAACGCCAATTGAATCCTGCTGAGATTGACATAGGACTCAGCGGTCTTCTCAAGGTCGGAAAGTGCATTGTACAGCTCCTGATTTCGGGACGGAATATCTGGACGCGCATTGATAGCAGTGGGAGAAACATGTGTGGACGCATACTGTCGGCGGAAGAACGGGGTGTTCGGGCTGGGCGCATTATACTGGGTTAGAGATCGCAATGGCCTTCCGACTGCTTTTCCTCGTAGGAAAAACGAGCATCGTGGCACAGAGGCCACCCATGGAGGCATCGGGTGCGGTCGTTGCCATGCCTGGTTGAGATATGGAGAATGATGTAAAGCTTGGAGGGAGCGGAAAAAGCTCGGTCCGAGATAGTCACATGATCACATATTTTCAGGACGGACAGGGAAGAGGAGAAAACTTGAGTGAATTGTTCAGTAAAGAAATGGAATTTGGCGGCCTAGTAGATGTATGTTCATGTAAAGTGGCCTAAATGGGGCCTTTAGCCAGCTGTCATTATCATTTATCGTATGTATACTCTAGGTCCTGACCTAGAGTATGCTCACACGCAAAGTACTCCGAGATGGGTATTCGTGCTGACGCTGTCGAGCCAAAAGAAACAGAAGGAGCTCATTCTCGTCATCAAACAGTGGCATATATTCGAGATTCCTATCAACCTTTCCTGCTACGTCCCGAGCCGGAGGACCTGGATCTTTGAGTCAGACACAAATCATTATTGCACAGTAAAAGCACTTACATGCTGATCCTTCTGGCGACAGTCTGAAGACCTGCATCATTTTCGGCCTCCTTGGTGGCTTTTTCGAGAGCCTGCTCTCGGCTCGTCTCTTGAGACTTCCGTACTTCTTCGTGACTCGGTGGCAGTCTCTCGTTCTGTAGGTCGACTTTCCGAGCGTCTTCGAAGCTATGAATGGCCTGCTTGATACCCTCTGCACCAAGCATGAGGGTGCCTGCTGGGAGTCGACCTCCAGAAGCCGTCTTCAGCTCAGTTACACGCTCAGACTCTTCGCGCAAAACTTGGAATACGCGCGAGAGCCTGCCAATAGCAAGGATCTTGTTCTTGATTGCACGTCTCTTGAACTCTGTCGAGTTTGGATCTATACTCTCTGGGAGCGGAGGAGAGGCAGGGCCAGAAGCCAGCGAGCTAGGGGTCTCCTCCTCGAGCTCCTCTTTGGAGCAAGTGTTAAGAATTGCAATGAGCATGTCCGTGACTATGATCGTAAGTACATATACCGAGGCAGTTGGAAAGGGGTCTTACTCTTTTCACCAACGAATGGAAGAGACCATGTGAAAACATCCATGAAATTGGGTAGCCAGTAAGGATGCGGTGTACAGTCTAGGCCTGTGAGCGAACAGCTGTGTTGTCGATCAAGATTACTTACTGAATTGCCGGATATTCATCACATTGTTCTCATATTTCAAAACGGCTGCCTTGTTGTTGTACACATCCAAATAATTTGGTGCACTGAAGATGGTCATGACACTGGGGAATCCCGTCGTTCGAGTTTTCCTATACATGCGGTAGCCGGCATCCTGGGCTTCGTGTGCACGAATGATGGAAAGCAGGTTATTCTTCTCGAGGAAGGCGCAAGCTGCGGGGTAGGAGAAGAAGTATGAGCATCCACGAACGTGATTGTGCACGAAGAAGTCGTTCGTTTTCTCTTGGCCAAACTCCTCGAGGGGATCAGCCCAGAGAATATCGCACATCAATCCGTGAGTAGGGGGTTCTCTGAAACGATCGATCTGGTGTAGATGTCAGCACGCCGCAAAATCTGGCCACCAAGATGCACCTTACACTCTTGAGATCTTCCAAGGTATGGAGCTCTGGGCTTAGTCCACCGTGTATACATAGGAATTGCTTATTCATGACAGCAGCCAAGGGAAGTGCGCAGAACGACTCCATGCAAGCCTCGTATACGGCTTCCGAGTACTTGTGCTTGCACTCGAGCTTGAAGGTGAAGTAATCAGTCAAGTGCCGACACTCGTGGTTCCCCCGCAGCAGCCAAAGAGTATTGGGATACCAAATCTTCAAAGACCAGAGATACAGAACGCACTGTACATGTCAGCGTGGGCGTCTTCATGCCGCCTGTGTGTCCTCACCTCAATGCTGAAATATCCTCGATCCACATAGTCGCCCAAAAACAGATAGCGCGTCTCAGCCGGGTCTCCACCGACTTCAAACAGCTTCATCAGGTCGTAGTACTGCCCGTGGACATCACCGCATACAGTGATGGGTGCATCCATCTCCAGCAGATTAGGCTCTGACTTGAGGACCTCGGTGCCTTTCCTTATGATCCATAGTGCCTGATCCTCGGTCAAGCGGCCCTCGCGATAGAAGTGCTGCTTGAGGAACTGGAGATTCGGTTTCGTACGGTCCTGCGGCGACAGGAATTGTTCCTGAGTGGGCGGGTGGAAGGCGGGAGCTTGGACATCTAATGACCACTATGTCAGCTGAAACTGTACTTTCGAAGCACAACGGCAGTAAGAAAATGCGAGAGAAGAGTGCACCGCAGCCCATCCACCGTACCTTTGCATACGCGCTCCAAAGTGCTGACTTGGGTGCCATCCTCCATAGTATGTAGGGTGAAATCAATCTCGGGAAGGGGCTTCTTGTCCTTCACCGCACGAATAGCATTGTCCAAGTATGCAGTCTGGTCAAAGCCCTGCTGATTGTTTTCCATGATGGGCGGCCTTTGCAAAGCTTCAGTGTTGAATTGCGAAGGGGAGTGGCAAAAGTAGGGGAGGCAACGAGGGGGTGAGGCGGGGAGGGTAACAGAGACCCTGTTGCTGGCGAACGGGACAAGGGCCGAGGCAGCTATTCACGATAAGGCTAGGGCGAAATAATAGCTGGTGCGAGAGACAGTAACGTCAAGATATTGTGGTGAGTCGTGGTGTTGTCGTCGCGTGCCTGGGTTGCGTCCGCGGCTGCGCTGTTTGCTGGAGCTGTACCCAGGGCGGGCAAGGCTTGGAAAATGCAATTGGGCTGGGCACAGTCGGCGTTGAGGGGAGCGCTTGACTAAGCGCCCAATTAGGAAGTATCCCCAACCAACGCTTACAACACCGACCTTTCATCTCCAGAGAGAAAGCTATGTTTCTTAAATTGCGAAAAATTGCAAGTCTTGCATGCAGGTGACAGACAAAGTGTCGTACCAACTCCAGAAACACTGCCTCTTAGCTAGCCCTTAGCTAGAAATTCGGAAGCAGATTGTGTAAGGGTACAACTTGAATAGGAAGGACTGCTTAGGTTTACGTCTACTTTTAGGATATAAGGCTCTAAGAGAATCCTGCCTATACCCTATTACTGAGAATAAGGAACTAAACTTACGAGATCATTTTAGGATAACGCGACACTTTTTCTGTCACTCGGGTGTATGGATATGCTGAGCAGCCTGAAGTTAATGAGAATAGGCATATGGCTGAGCGTAATCAAGGGGCACGAAGGATGGGACACAGGAGATTCACTTTCAGGGTGGAGCAGTTGATACATGGCGTATGTTCATTTCTTGATTTTTACAAGACGCACATCGATGTGAAAAGGACCGCGTCGGTTGCTAACCTTTATGCAAAAAGAGGGCGTGCCGAGCTGGAAGCATATCGAGCTCAGGCACGAAAGAAAGAGTAAAGAAGAAATATACAGAGGCAAACAAGCTTAGTCAAAGTGACTCGCAGCTCGAAATGAAAAGATGCAGGGGAATCATGACAGAAGTGAGCAGCGGCATCAAGGGACACCGCATCCTCATATGTACATAACCTCTCTCTTACTGATGTTATTCGCGCCAGTCGAGAGGAGGGGGTGCCTGGTGCCTTTTACGGCATCTATAAGACAGAGCCACGGCGGCGATGCAAGTGTGCCCGCTCAAGGTGTGCTCGGGGGAAGCGAATCGAACGGCGCTGAGCGGCCGCAGAAATGACTCCATTCGAACAGACGGTACCAGCAGAGAGGCTCTGAGGAACAGCGAAGCCGAAGTTGCAAAGGCCGAACTGGTTGCTGCCAATGCAGATGATGGCACCATCGGTCTTGCATGGCACAGAATTGCCCGACGCGGGAGGAGTGTTGTTCGTGGGAGGGGAGAGCCCAGGGGAAGCAGGGGCTGCTGACGAGGCCGGAGGAGCAGGAGCTGCCGATGGCGCAGGACGAACAGGAGCTGCCGTAGGCGCAGGCTTCTCGGATGGAGCCGCTGAAGAGGCGCCAGGTGCGAAGATACCGCCGGGATTCTTCGGGGTGGCAGTAGGAGTAGCGGTAGGAGAGGGAGCCTTGGACTCGGTGGGAGGCGCAGGAGCACCAGTGGGTTGTGAAGGAGTTCCAAGCTGCCCATTGCCAGCTCCCAGCTTGGTCATCGCGTCGCATCCAGAGCCCACAAGGTCGGAGTTCAAGAGAGCATTTGGGCCCTGCTCGGTGCTCTGACCCGGGTTAGGAAATTGAAAGTCAACGGACTCCTTCGTGTGGCATTGTTCACGTGGGATGTTGGCGACAAACATGTCAGGGAGGCTGCCCAAAACCGCGGAAACTTCAGCGGCGCCTACTTGACCGCCCTTGCCGCCACCGACTTGGAGAGGGGCGCAATTCATGTACATCTCTCGGTTGCCGACTTTGTTGAACCAGGTCCATGCGAATGTATACTCTCCAGGTGGAAGGTCGGACGGCAGCGTGACTTTGACTTTGGCCAGACCATTTTTGTTGTCGGCGCTACCGCTAAGGTTGCCCTCAGTATTCGCAGGACATCCACCGTGGACAGTATGAATGACTTTCCATTGGCTCTGCTTCGTTGGGGCGACACCAGGCGTCAGCGAGAACTGGCAGCTTCCACCACCGTGAGTTGCGCCGCCTTTGAACTCAACCTCACGAGTCTCTCCTGGGTTCCAGGCGTTCATCTGGGTGACACTATATGACTCCGGTCCAGTGGCTTTGCAAGGGAAGTCTGAGCCACTGTTATCAAGTGGCGAGTTATTGGGATGTCCATATGGGACGGGGAAGTCCATGACCATGTGGGCGGACGCGCTGGCAGCAAAGGCCAGAATGGAAGCGGAGAACTTCATGATCGTCGTGTATTGATTGAATGAATGTGTCGTTTGATGAGATATCGCGTAGACCGGCTATGCGATACTGTTGACCGACAAGAGACTCTTTGGAGGATTCGATTCGATTGCCTTGAAAGTGGTTCGTATCTGGGGAGAGTTGTCAGTGTCTGGGTTGTCATGAGAACAGTTGAGGTGATTTATAGAGAGTAGAGCTTGGGGTGAGGGTCACGTCTGGTTGGGACCTACCTGAAAATAGTGAATCAGAGACGGTCGAATGGAGAAAGACTGTCAAAGTAACGGTCGACGCTTCCAGAGAATCTTGCAATGTGATAAAGGAGAGTGATGTCCGAAGACCGAAAGGCTCCGCCACAGGCAAGAGGTCAAATGCAAAAGTAGACAAGGGAGAATAGAACACAACGACGAGTTGAGGATGGGATGGAAACAAACGGCGAACGCATCACTTTATATCAACAGGCTAGGCCAGGGGAAAACGTAGACAAGCTTCGGGCTCTTGCTAAATTACACCGCCAGCGCCGCCCCCGGCGCATATCCCAAGTGGTGTTACATGGAATCATGGCAAACTGGATGTGGTGACTGGCCGACGGTGGCCGGTAGATGGGCATCATGCTGCGGGAGCCCGAGGGGATCAAACAACGGATCCAGACATGGAATGGAGATGAGAAAGGGGTGTGCTAGGGACTGGGCGGGGGAGCGCAGAAGCAGCGTGCTTGTCAGGCTGGGCAGGCACATCAAGGCGTCGATTGGCCATGGATAGAAAAACTGTGGAGGAGAGTCACAAATTGTTTGAAACACCGGCAGAGAAACTCACGATGGGTGGTCGTGGTTGAGGTCTGCCAGGGACTGCGCTAGCAGGGGTAGAGCAGGGGTAAGTCGTGGGACTATCCCTGAAGCGGGCCGACTAACCCCCTGACTGCCACGACCGCCACCGCCTATCGATAACTCTCTTTTCACCTCTCTCTCATCCTGAAACACGGCCTCTCCGCCTCGTCTCCGCTTCCAAGCCCGGTTCCCCTCTTCCATTCGCCCACACGTCAGCGCTCTGCGTACGCCAACTCGGCCTCAGCTGCCTGTGAAATCGTCGCAACAGCCCGCCCGCACGACTTTCTTCGCGTGCTACAACATCGTGCCGCCGTGAGCTGTCGTGACCCATAGATCTTGCGCGCACAGAGCGCTTCAGCTTCCAAAAGTCCAAACCGCCTGAATGCCGCCTGTGACACTCGGGATGCGAGGAGGAGTCGCAACTCCTATAGCCAGCAGATAGCCGAGCCATGCATGCAGAAAGGACTCCAAAAGAAGAACGCTGACCCCCAGGTTTCATACATACTCACCCCTCTATTTCTAGGACCCCCTTTATCCGTCGCGTTCATTGACCTTCCCACAATAATAATAGCATCCTCCCTCTTTACTGTGTATTCTGTACTATCCCGTCATATTGTCATATGGAATTCGTTGCGCATCCTCCGTCGTGAAATGCGCCAAAATTGGGGTCAATTTCCAGAAAATTGTGATTCTCACAAACTTCCGTGGGTATGCTCGGCAGTCTCGTGGCCGCCTATGCCGCCTTGCGGCGCAGCAATCAAGCTTAACCACGCAGATGGGTCTGAAACACCTCGCTGGAATATTCACACCACTTCAACGCTTCGGCGGTTGAGGATTGGTGATGACGACTCCAGGTACCTATACCTGCAGAAAGGCGTTTATTGTCCTTCGCAGCACGCATTGCGTTCCCCTATGGAGTACAAAAGTTGCCTTCCATTTCGCTGAGTTCGGGGTCATTACATACTCCGTACACTTTTGTCCCACCCACCGTGTGCCAGGCTGAGGAGGACCGTGAGCACCCTGTCCAAGTCATTCCATCTCCAAAACAGGGGTTCTCTCATCCCCGGGTTAGGTGACATCGTCGGGGTCACCCTCCTGGATTTCATGTGTACAAAACCAGATATCTCTCCGCGTACCCGCTCATTCTTCAAGCGCTTACATGTCTCTATCCGAAGAAACTGGAGTTTGTGCATTCAGAGGCGGGGTCTATGGTTTGGAACTTCCAAACTGTATATGTCTATCCTACTCATGACCCGTCCACCTGGTAGCCCCAGTATGAGATGAACTCCCTGAAACAATTGTATATGTATTTGCTTTAGTGACTTAACACTACGTAGGAACGTTCTTGGTCCTCCTGTTGACCTTCTCCTGCCATCAATAACAACTGCCATATGCGACGGCACTGGGCACAAACTAAGACAGTATATAGACACAGTGATGACAGCATGAGATTGCTAGATGCCAAACCTTGAGGCATCCTCAATCAAGGAGGATGCATTTGAAATTTCTTTGCCATTCACCGTTTGGACTTGTCTATCCAGCCGAACCTTCATTCTTCCGTCAATAAACATATCGCGGAAATGATCTTTTTCCTTAGGCCAAGTCATGGACATGCCGCACTGGATAATCGCCCATGACGAGCGACGCCAAAATCCAACTGAAGGCAGGCCCAATATTACGGGTAACGTTACATGCCGCACTGTGTACGTCCGTCCAGAAAAGGCATCAGTATCGAAATCTCCTGATATACGGCCATTTAAAAAAAAACTTTCCTGGCGTCATTTCCTCGGAGATTGCTCGAAGGTGGGGAGGGATGTCCTTTGTTGACTACGCGTGCCGTCCGTATTCAATCCAGGATTTGACTTTCTCGGCGAGGCACCCAGCATCCAAGTACAAAATGCTTGACCTCATTTAGGGGATGGCCAACCAGATCTTCGCATGCACGATCCTTCGAAACTGTGTCTTCTCAGCGCTTCCAATAATTATGTAACGTCTTCTCCCACCATGTCGTCGTCGCCCTCATCGTCAAGTGCGAACTCTTCTCGATGCCAACATGCACTCGACCATCCCTCCCAATAAAGCTTCCATACCCATAGTGCAGGCCCAAGTCTTCCAAAAATTTCGCCCTCTCCTTTCTTCCATATCTCGAGGTACCTCGGAAATCTCGCACCGCTGCACTCGCGGCGAATAGCGAAATAACCGAAGCAATGCAGGTCGGTAGCCTCGCGAGGTATTGTCCTGGGCGCCGCAGATATACGAAGACAGAAACGATAGCGTACAAAGAGAGGACGCCTAATGCTATAGCGGTCATGGTCGTTGATAGGAAGAGGCGCTCTGTGGTCGTGAATATGGTCCCTGATAGCGAAGGAGCGGCAGCTTCCTTGTACGGAACAAAAAGCTTCTCCTGGTTGGAGCCAAGCCAGATTGAAAATAGGTAGGAATAGACATTCTGTAACGGCTCCTCCACCTCTGCAAACGTCGGGGGAGGCAACTTCGGGTCCAGGATTCGGGTTCCGTTTCTTGCGCGGATGAAATAGTTGGTGAAGTGGCTCGCGAATGTGTCGTTGTGCCACATGGAGCCGGCGTCGAAGAGGAACTTCTTGGACTGCTTGATCAATTCCAGAGGGTCGTTGCTGAAGTATTTCCCTAGTTCTTGCGGTGTCATGCCCTCAAACAGCTTGACATCCGAAGCTGGCTGTTGCAGGCGGCCCTTTGAATCTACCAGCACCGTTGCCTCCCCCACTTGCAACTTAGGAATGCACTGTATGAAGAGTGTGTCCTTGTCATTCAGCGTCCTCTCCACCAGAGGTCCGCAAGTTCCAGTACCGTTTTTGGTCCAGCCAAAAGCAAGCGCACTAGCACAAGCATCCTCCTCTGCCTTCGTAGCATTCTCCCTCTCCGGGAACAAGAAAAAGGTAAATTCCGCTGCTATAGGACCCTCCTGACAGATGGAACGCGTCTGTCGGTTCTGATTGTCCTTCAGGCCTCGGCGAATGAAGTCCTGGTCGACACAGCGCACCTTCACTCCCGAAGAGGCCGTCACGATGGTGCTGAAGTTCATGCGAAGATCGTCGGGTTCGACAGGGGAGCGATCTAGTTTTGCAGTCCAGTCGACTCCAGCGACTAGTGGCTTGCACTCTAAAGTAGAACCGAAAGCTGTGGTCCTAGCGCTGTATAGCCTGTTGCCTTCGTTTCCCGTGCCGAAAGGCATATACACCATCTTGTCGTCCGTCCAAGGCGGGAGCGGTGTTCCTCTGGTGATATTTGATTCCGCTACCAGGAACTGATCCTCTCCTTTTCCACCACTCCAGGCTCCGGAAGCTTCACCTAAGGAATCACTTCTCGTCAGAGTTGTGCGATAGGGTGGACCCATCGTGCCATTTACATATACGAACTTTGACTCGAATGGTACGTGGAATTGCGAAGTTGTTGTAATGCCAACAAGATTCTGTCTGAACAGGTCCGCAAAGGCGACCGAGAGGACGTTCGCAAGAAGCGCCATGGAGCATACAGACGCGAGGAGGAAGTGCTTGGAGCGGAGGGCTTTCCAAATAACGAGTTGTGGAGGGAGGGACGCGTAGTCGAGATCAATGGACCGTTTTGCGAGGGCGTGACCGCTGCGGAGTTCTTCTAACTGTTGCAAAAGACAGAGGAGACGATTGATGAGAATCCACATTGGTTCGATTAAGGTAGCTGTTGCCGTGGGGATGTATTTCTGAACGATGTTCTGGACTATCTTGTTGGTTGAGGGGAGAGGGAAGCCTGGGTTTCATGATTATCAGCATGATACTTTCCACTTTCTGGGAGATGTGGGAGGGAGCTTCGATGTACCCACCGGTGACCCGACCCTTGATGAAGAGCACGGTAAGCGTGACAGCTAGCCCAACATGCAACGTAACAAAGGGCATTGCAAGGAAAGAGCGGAATTCGACTGGTCTGACCGGCTTTGCAATTTCGCGCATCTCTGATATAGGTGGTTCTTCAATGCGTATACCGGCATCCAATTCAACGATTCTAGGGTATGTCGTCAGTACAGACGGAAAATTGCCGACCGTTTGGATCTTACCCGGTTTGAGAGTCATTGTCAACGAGTGCGTAACGTCGATTACCAATAGCATGTTCGATATCCTTCATCGGGCGTGTATCGAGTTGCTCGAATTCGGTAAGAATTCTCTCTTCGTCAGCAGTCAAAGCCATGACACCAGCGATTGTGCTTGGATCTGAACGCAAGTGCGCACTCCTTTTCGAAGAGAAATACAGCAGAGCTAGGGTGGCAATTGACACTGCACCCAGAAGCGCCTCAACAGCATAGGTGAATGCTGGTACAAGAATCACTGCCTGCGTTCGTATCTTATGCTCACCATTGACCTTCTTAATCGATGTGAAATTTTGATTCAAGACTTCGACCATCGCGCGACTAAAGAGCAGTCGATACGCCGTCTGGTATGACTCTCCCAAAACTTGAGGATCCAAGTAGTCTTCCACAGGTCGACCGCCACTTAATGCCGCCAATGCCGCAACCGCATGGACCTCCAGCGACCCATGAACTGGCGAACTCAGGAGAGAAATGTTGCGGTCTACCAATCTTCCTGCGTAGGAAGGCAAAGATGCAATCGGTAATGCTCCCCTGGTCTCCACGATACTAGCTCCGGCGTTGAGTTGGGATTCAAAAAGCGTTGTATTGAATACATCCGGGGCAAGTTGCCCTTTGGGCCCAAGTGGAATGACCGCCTTTGGGCTCTTTGTCTTTGCGTCCACCGTAGCATTCACCTCCTGTTGATAGTATGAGGCCGCGCAAAACACCGAGGTACCGTTATTTGGTGGATCGCTCTTACGGTCCTTGTTTCGAATGATGCCGGCATAAAACGTGTGGTTGAATTTGGGATCGCAGTCCTGGTCCAAAGAGTAGTCGGCAAGCCCAATATCATTCCAGTACCCAACGTATCTGATTGTGTATTTCCTTACACCTTGCAAGGTCAGATCAACATCTCCATAGAAATCTGTTCCGTAAACCGCATCTGGTCTGACGCCACCCACCGTTTTACAGCCTTCCACACTGGTATATATCACATTCGGGCCTGGCTCGTACGACGCGGGCTCGTGACATTCCATGTCGAGACTGTACAGAGTCGTAGCAGCAGTCAAGTTGCCGCTGGAGTTTTCCTCGACATCTGACAGCCTGAAAGGTGTCAAAGCATAGGCCGTGGTCATGAAAGGTGGTAGAGTTTCGTTGAGCGTCACTATGCCGTAAACAGATTGTGTGTAGCCTTGCGTCAGTTCGAATTCTTGTCTTGGAGCCGGAAGGTAGCTATTCGAAACATCAATAGATATAGGGGATGTTCTGGTGACTTGCGTGGTAGCAAATATACCAGCTTGTACGGGTACAAGTCCCCATGCAACAAGAACGACTGCAAATGATGCGCAGAAAACGCTCCAGTGTCTATATCAGTCAGTCAGGCCAGAATACTTATGTTGGGGGGATTCCGAGAACTGTGAAGAAGGAATGTTGTGATGATGGACACAAGTCGAAGATTAGACTGACCGATTCTGGAAAGCGGTTACAGGGACGAGTGGAATGAAGTCGAAAGGATAATGTAACAATAATGTGTCTTTTCCAAGCGCACCCTCCTTCTTACTCATCTGATAATATGGCTCCAACCTCTTTGTCTCCAAATCGATCCAACTCCATAGTATGTTGAATATCACCGCGAGAATCGTTGGTAGGTACTGATGCATGAACGTCCGTGAAAGGGGAAGATCATTGATACTAGGAGCGAATTGGATTCCGCCGTCGCGTCGACTCCGGGTCAGCAATATCTGGAGGATTGCAATGAGTGACCAGCAAATGATTGTCGTACAAATCAATACAGAGGGCCGGAGAGCGTTTGGCTTCCATGTTTTCAGCCGGGCGGACTCTTTACGATTTCGACGTAGTGTGAATGTGCGCAGACGCGACTTGCTCTTTGTTCCCTTTCGTGGCGGACCGCTTGAGATTGAAGTGTGGATATCAGACTTGGGGGCAACAGAAAACATAGATGCGCCGCAACCGTCAAGGTATATCGCACCGCGATATAAGAGAAAAGAGCCAGAATGAAACGAAAAAGTAGGAGCAGACTTGAATTGAGACAGTTCCCGGGTGCACTGTGGTGTCAACTTGCACATATATCACGGTCGTGATGTTCCCATCTAACCGCTGGCTGCGCCGCAGGGACAATTGTCCACCACTCATTTAGCGAACAACGTCCCTATGTGGAAAGATTCGGACAACCAACATATACACGCGGTTCTAGTGTCGCCAACGTTTCATCCTACCAATAATGAGACGCAGACGGGAAATTACCGTTCGGAGCGCGCAGGAATATCAGCCTCCGCCGATTTGGGGGCGATGAACCGTACCGCTTCAGGGAGCCAATCCGAAGAGATTATACCTCGCTAGAGTTCTAAGTTAAGCATATGTGACACATCCCCGTTTGATGTTTACTACTATATCATATCTTGTGGAACATTCCGAGTGTTCCCTTACAGTACGGCTAGTCAAAGTTAATAGCAATTCACGAGCGCAGCCCAGGAACACATCAGATGTTGAGCTTGTAGAGGTGGGCGATTGTAAATATCAACGGCATTATTCGGTACCATTTAATGACGAAATGCTCTAACTTCGCGCCTCCTGAGTTGCGAAAGTAAGTGGTCAACTCTCTGAGAAAAAGAATTAAGACTCACCACCATGCACGGAAGTCGACGGTGCCAACATCTACGCCCAATTCCTTCAGAGTGCTCGTGTCCAGATGACAATCATAAGGTCTTTGCACACCATCTGCGGGATTCTCATCAGGTTTGAAAGGCTCCATCCCATCAAGCGGCAACCCCATGATTTCGCTGAAGGTTTTGACGATTTCCCACTTGGTCATCTTATCCTCGGAACTAAATTGCAAGATCTGGGGAAGTTGACGTGCGCTGGAAGACTCATCAAGGTACAGTTTGCAAATGTCGCGACACACACGGCCCACATCTTCCGTATTCGTCGGATATCGGATTGCCCAGTCGTCGACTTTGATCTTCTTGTCGCCATCTTTGACTTCCTGGGAGGCCCAAAGTTGAGAAAGAAGAACATTTACAGCACTCTCCGAAGGTTCATCGCATTTCCCGTAGAGGACCGGCACGCGGAGCACCACGATTTTGTTCTTGGCTCCATGCTTCCCGGCTACATCTAGTACAGCCGTTTCGCCATCTAACTTCGTTTGGCCATAGATGTTGGGAGGGCTAGTGGCATCTGTGGTCTTATATGGCGCTTCGCCCGGTCGACCAGGGAAGACATAGTCAGTGGATATATAGATGAGGAAAATACCTCTGGTGACGGCGGCCTCCGCAAGGGCACGGCTTGCTTCCACGTTCAGCTGCTTGGCTGCTTCCGGGTTGGCCTCACAGGAGTCGGGGAAGCGGTTCGCTGCGCCTGAGCTGCTGCCTTAGTCATGTCCTCTTATTTAGAAATATCACTGCCGGCTCAAGCTCACAATGAACGATCGCATGTGGCCTACAGGAATCAGAACTTCACAATGTACTACACAGGAAAGCTTACTTGACTTGGTCAAGACAACGCGCAACCTCGTCTGAATTCTGAATGTCGAGCTTGATAACTTCCGGCGGATTGATCCGGTTCAGGCCAGTTCCTACGGCTTGCCATAAATCATACTGGAACATCCGCAGTACTTCGCGGCCGAGAAGCCCGCTGGCTGAAGTAGTATTAGCCATTGTGTATTCAATTTCAGAGGTGATATATCCCACCTCCGGTCACCAGAACAGATTTGGCCATGATCAAGCAAATCGAGGTTACCAGTATGGACGAAGTGGAAGGAGGGGTGGAACATATATAGTGATGGTTAGGTTAGGGTCCGTGCGCATGCGGACCCCTGTCATGGCCTTGCGGCTCTCGAGCTTCCCCAAGTTCTACACACATCCGACATCCAGGTATCCAGACATCTTTTACTCCATATCACCCCGATCCACGATGTCCACTATCACCACCCAGGCTTCTCAAAGCTCCTACCAGTAAGCGATCCTTCTCATGCTCCTCATGTACGCTCTCTGACTGTCCGCAGGCCGACCATTCCCAAAGACTTCAACGCAAACCAACCGAAGACAATACGCCTATACCCTCTCAGCAATTACACGTTCGGTACGAAGGATGGCCAGCCAGAGGAAGACCCTTCGGTAATTGCGCGGTTGAAGCGACTAGAGGAGCACTACCAAGAGCATGGTATGCGGCGAACCTGCGAAGGCATCCTCGTTTGTCACGAGCACAACCATCCTCACATTTTGATGCTACAGATAGCGAACGCCTTCTTCAAACTGTAGGTCTAGTATGCGAAATTTACAGAGAATCCGGGTTGACGTTCCCGAGACCAGGCGACTACCTCCGCGCTGAGGATGACGAGATCGAAGGCTTCAAGGCACGGCTGAACGAGCGCCTAGCACCCGTCGGCACGCAGTTCACCGGTGAAGGCGTAAACGATGAGTGGCAGATTGGCGACACGCTTGCGCAATGGTGGCGGCCCAACTTCGAGACTTTTATGTACCCATTCATTCCGGCGCACGTCACAAGGCCCAAGGAGTGTAAAAAACTCTACTTCATACAATTACCCAGAAGCAGTATGTTAGACCTCACTCAAAAACCGAAGATGGACTATTTCTAACGCAGTGGCAGAGGTACTCAGCGTGCCCAAGAACATGAAGCTCCTCGCAGTCCCCCTCTTCGAACTCTACGACAACTCGGCGCGCTACGGCCCCCAGCTCTCTGCCATCCCGCACCTATTATCCCGCTACAACTTTGAGTTCGTTGATGAGAACGGACAAGTCACAGCTGTGACCCCCGGTGGGGGACCTCTAGAAGCAGGCACACACGTTCAGACCAAGGTGTTAGCTGGTGGGGAGGACGTGAAGATGGATCACAATGGAGATGCGCAGGGCGAGCAAACTGCCGCATAGGGTGTAGCATTGCGCCGCATCGTGGAGCAACACATTTTGAGGGGAAACCGCTCGAGGGGGAGCCGTTCGAGGGGAGTCGGTTCGAGGGGAGTCGGTTCGAGGGGAGCCAGTTTGAAGGGAATTCGTTTGAGGAGACCCAGACCCCCTTTCTGACGACATTGGTGTTTGGCGTTGGGAGTTCAAGTTGGGAGGATTACCAGGATAGCAGACCTCTCGCCAGTCGACAGAATACACGGGTAGGAAAGGATGGCGTCCTGGGTGTGCGGAATGCTTTCCCGCAAAATCCAGGCAAAATCAAGAAATGAATCGTTAATCACCAAGAACTATAGAGTTATTATCATGAATCGACAACGTGAATATCAACTTGGAAAGAACGATGATCATCCGAGTGGCCCAAGCTCCTGCGCCGCCCGAGGTAACTCTTACCTTCAAGGGTCCCCGCCATAACACCATCCTCTCCCTCCCTCGCAATGTGACCATTCACTCGCTTCAGCAGACCAGCAACCATGCTCCTCCTCGGCCTCACAGGCTCCATAGCCACGGGCAAATCAACCGTCTCCTCCATCCTCTCCAAAGCGCCCTACTCCCTCCCCATCATCGACGCCGACCTCATCGCCCGCCAAGTCGTCGAGCCAGGCACCGCAGGATACAATGCTATAGTCCGGTACTTTGCGCCCACGACGCCGGATCTCCTGCTCCCGGAAGGGGGACCCAAGGGACGACCGCTGAATCGCCCGGCGCTGGGTCGGCGAGTCTTTGGACAGGGCGAGGAACGCGAGCGGGACAGGAAGGTGCTCAATGGGATTGTGCACCCCGCCGTGCGGAAAGAGATGTACAGGCAGATGATCTGGGCGTACCTGAAGGGCCATTGGGCTGTTGTCCTGGATGTCCCGCTTTTGTTCGAGAGCGGCTGGGAGCGATACTGCGGGACGATTCTCGTTGTCGGCGTGTCGGATCCCGCGATCCAGATTCAGCGGCTACGGGCTCGAGATTCGCATCTCACGGAAGAGGATGCACGGAATCGCGTCATCAGCCAGGGGGATATTCGAGAGAAGGCTAAGCGGTGCGAAAGGCGGGGTGAGGGGAGGGGAGTTGTGGTATGGAATGATGGGGGTCGGGAGGACTTGGAGAAGAATCTGGCCAAGGCGATGGAGGATATTAGGAGGAGGAGTCCTGGATGGTGGAGCTTCTTGCTGTGGGTGTGTCCGCCGCTGGCGGCGATGGCAGGACTGGTGAGCTGGTATAAGATGAAGAAGGTGCAGGAGAGTTGGGAGGAGGAGAAGCGGCTGGAGAAGGCGAAGCTGTGAGGGAAGGGCCGGGCGAGGAAGACGGGTACACTAGAGCCCCTGATTACTCCTGATTCCCGTTTGCTTATTTTCATATTCTTCTTTGTTTTTCTATATCCATTGGTTGCCAGTTTGATGTTGGATGATTGTATGGTCGCTTGTTCACCTTCACACAAGACGGGATTCACTCAGTTTACAACACATTTGACCCCACGTTCACTGCCTCATCAAGCCTAAAAACAGCTTCGTACTCTGACTTCTCTCCGAAGCACTCTACAGACCACCATTGTTGGCATAGAATCAGTCAGTTCAGACACGCCGCTACTACCTGCCAGTCCAGCCCACTCCACCTGGTTCCTTCCTAAACCATCTGTCGAATCCCAACAACAAAACAATCCACCGCCTCTCAGATCCCACCTGCGCGCAACACTCAAGCCACACAAAATGAGCGACATAAGCTCCGCCTCATTCTTCGATGACGGCTTGGACATTGCGTCCCGAATGCCCTCCTCCTCCGGCTGGGACATCTCTAAATGGCTCGACCACGTTCCCATCGACGACTCAGCCACCACCACAGTCCGCGACGGCGGCAGCTTCTTCGACGACGGCGCGGATTTGGCGACTTCTAGAGCACACTCTGCATCTGGGGTTAGAAATACGAGGTTCGGCAAAGCGAACTCTAGCTTCTACAAAGATCCCATCCCAAGAAAGCACAGTAAAGGGTTTCATCCTGGGGTGCAGAGGGCCGTGGGTGGGCAGATCAGGAATACGTTGGAGAGCATGCGGGCTATGGAATCTTTCCATATCAAAGATCCGCCAGTACAAGAGACTGCGGGTGGGGAGAAACTACAGTGGGACAAGTGGAAGGATGGGAAAGAGACGAAGATGGACGATGGGCCCGTTCATGGGCCAGTGAAGATGTGGATCCCGCCTACGCCGCCGGATTTTCTTATCCATGGGAAGGATGGACATGTTATTCTTGTTGATGAGTCGGAGGATCCCATTGATTCACGACCGCCACCAGGGTTGGAGGGAAGATCAAGAGTAGGGCAAGAGCCGCCGCACTGGTATAGGAGCGAGGGAGTTGAGAAGAAGAGCGATGAAAGGAGCATGAGTAAGAACGAGCAGCAGAAGCTAAAGCAGGAGAAGAAGGTTCCAAAGCCGAACAGCGAGAAGACGGGCGCTGAAAAGGACGGCGACGGACCTGATATGCCACTTCCAGTGCCAGACTTCCTTCTAGGCGGCTTCGGATTCGGATCCAAAGCTCAGTCGGAAGACTCTTGGGTCAATGGGCGTCCAGAGGATGCTAGGTCGAATTACCGCGCTCCTACAGTGGAAAGCGTACCGGAGAGTCCAAGACGTGAAGAACGTAAGTACCTCAACGGGTATGACGAGCCAGTTGAGGCGTACTGTAATGCTAACTGGGGCGGTGTTCCAGTTCGCGTCGGAAACTGGGAGACGGTCTGGTAATGAGCCGCCTACATGCTGCATAGTTGGTTTGTCTGATATCGCGGCTACTACACCATCGCCCATTGCGGTATCGTGTTGAGATGGGCGGATAGTTATTTGGACAGGAGGAATGTGTATAACGGTACGGAGTGTATGATAGAGGTGCGTCAATATCAAAATAGCAAACAACAACTCTACCACATGGCAGCACGAATCGGCAAACAAACTCGGGTGCATGTTGCTTCACCATGGGGTCTGAAACGGGCGGCGATGCTCCATTACGGCGCGACAAGCTGACGTCTTCTCGCGACTGGCTGTCGGATTCTCCGTAGGCGCTGGGCGGAGTCGCGAGATGCTCGTTTGCGACGCCGCTTTCGAAATTAAACCCAGGATGGCGCGCTGCAGGAGCGTGAACGTGTGTTCGACTTTCGCATCGCGTCCGCGTTCTGTGGCGTCGGCCGTCAGCCAACGAGAGGCAGCGTAGGGTAGTGCATGAAGATGGGACGAGGTGCTACGAGGTGCGCTGAGGTGCTCTGAGGTGCAGAAAACCGGAGCAAACCCTGGCGAGCGCTGCAAGGCGGGCCTGGCGGACGCGATTCGCGATAAACACGCTAACCATAACAGGAACGCGTCGAGATCCATCCTCCGCCAAATAGACTACACCCCACCCTCGAGCTGACCTTACCTCTTCTCCCTCCTTCCTCAGGCTTGCTTTCTCCTCCAAGCTTCTCACTGTCTTTCAATTACGGACCTTTGTCTGTGCCTTTGCTGTTCAGGAGTTTACGTTCATTGTTAACAACTGGGAATCATCTTCGTTGCTGTGACGACTAACGACCTGACGACTTACGCGATCTGACACCCCTCCACCTTCAACCTTCATACCCAGATTGACGTGTCTTTTGGTGTTTCCTCGCGTCTATACGAAATGGCTCTCTTCGAACGCAAACCTTTTGCTGAGCTTGGGTCGGACAGACTCCAAGCTCTCGCGAGTGTTAAGAACAGGCAGAATGGTAAACAAACAGAAGAAGATATACTTGTTTCGAGCTAACGTCCTAACAACTCTTCAGGGCTCTTTTCTGAGACTTCTTCTCCCTTCAACAAGCAGCAATTCACTTCCTCTCCATTCAAACAACAGCAATTCCAATCTCCAGCTCGCAAACGCCGAGCTCCATCTGCCTATGAAGACCCAGAGGAAGACCTCGAGAACCAGGACCCTTCGCTCTTCTCCTCAGCCAAGAAATCCAAGACCAACAACGGTCTCTCCAAGCCCTCTCATTTCTCTCTCTCTGTCGTCTCCTCCCCGGCCAAGCAGCAATCCACCCCTTCTGCTCCCTTCTTCGCAACTCCTTCCGTCCCCTCAGTCCGCAAGGCCCTCTCCTCTCCCAAGCCCAGGACCACGAACTCCACCCCCATTTCCCTGACCCGTGGCTCCCCCAAGCACAAGCGTGTCGGGCTTCTATCCAAACGCCGCGCCTCCAGCTCGCCATTCAGACGCGTGGAGCCCCCTTCGTTCACCCCCAACAGCACTCCCGGAGCAGGCCTTCCCTTCTCCATTGACGCCGCGCTTAAAGGAAGTATCCCGGACTACACTCCCAAATCTACGGTCTCCCACTCCACACCCAAGAATGTCTCGCCTCTCCCTCTTTCTCTTCCCGTTACAGGTCCCACCGGCGCTATCCCCCACGAATCCATGCCCTCTTCCTGGTTCTTCGACATCTATGAAGACAGTCCTGATGAGGAAGCTGCCATCTTCATGGAGCATTCCGCCGCCATCCTGGATATTAGCTCTGACGATGAGGAGGAGGTAAAGAAGAGGGCGAGCGAGGAGCTGGGCAAAGAGAATGTACCACCGGAGGGATTCGTGCCGGCGACTTGGGCAAGGGGGATGGTAGACGCGGGGCTTGTGCAGGCACAGTCGACGGAGGAAGAGAAGAGCGATGTAGTACTCTCGAAGCTCAAAGCGCTGAGGGACGAGATGGAGGTGGAGGTGAACAGGAAGCCGTTGAGGGTACTGGCGTTGGAAGATTTCTACCCCAAAAGTGAGCAGAAGGAGGATGAAGAGGAGGAGTGGGAAGATGAGGAGTATGAAGATGAGGAAGAGGAGAAGGTGTGGGCGAAGTCGTCAGTGGGGCCGTCCGGGTTGTCGAAGGAGTTCAGCTTCAGTGTTGAGGCGAGAGAGGAGGGAGAGGTCGAGAAGGAGATTGAGAATGCACCAGTTGAACAGGACGGCGCTGCTGCCGTTGTTACCGCCGTCGATACTCTCCTCCAAGAGCAGCAGCCGATCCAGACCGTTGAAGACAAGGACGTACTACCTCCTATCACACCCGCGCCCGAGGCCCAACCCGCCTTTCCTTCAGAGATCGTTGCATCGTCCGACTTGTCTGCAGCCGAACCTACGCAGGACCCCACTGTATCCACCGCCTGAGCTTGTCCTTCCGGTCGAACTTCCCCACTTCGTCTTCGCATCAGCCAAGACCAGTCCTCTTGACTTTCCTTCCACATCCGTCAAACCCCCCCATGTTCACGCTTCTCACCCGCTTCACTGCCATCCCAACTCAGTTGTCCCCACTACCACGATAGGAGCCTTCCTTCACCAACTCGCTTGAGCTGGTGAATAGGTTCCTTCCTCGTGTAGGAAGGTGGGCTGGGTTGTCATGGTGTAGATGTGTCGTGAAGGCCTTGACATCCGGGTTTCTGGATGAGGCTGGGAAGGTATGAGACAAAGTTTGGGGATGTTCGTAATCTCTTGGCACAACAGTTCGATGTCCTGGAGCTGGATGCGTGTCGGCCCTCATGTATGATGTTTTCTTGACGCCTTCATCGGTCATCCTTTTGCTTTTACGGTGTTCACTGGCTGGTCTGAGGGGAGGGTTCTTCAGGGTGTGTGTATATGGCGTCTTGGTTCCTGATCCATCTTCGGTTTCCCTTTCACTCTTACCCATATCCCCAATTTCTCGTTTTGGATCATTATTTTCTCCTTTTTTTTTCTTTCCTCTGGGTTACTTCGTGGCCGACTTCCGAAATCCGGCACCCTTTGATGTTTTTTGGCGTTCACGGGTACGGCTCACGTCCATGGTGTGTGTATACGATACCTATGCCTTAATGCTGTTTCTTCATTTCGGTCCTGCTCGTGGTCTAGCGTAGCTTTGCTTCTTGGTTTATTAGAGATGAATTCATATACGTCGTCTCCAATACGCATAATATGCTGTGTGTCTACCCGCTGTGACAACCTTCCGGCCTACCAAAGTGTCTCAACTACCAATTTCCCAATCTCGCTCTTTTACTCTTGCGCCGAGTCTCCGCTCTCAGAATCCCTGGTTCTAGTCTTCGCCCTGCTCAGCCAATTTCCCAGTCTCCGACCCAATATGTCAAGGCCTGCTTACGCCCTTCTTTCAGACCTCTCAGTAGGAAGAACCTCTACAGCCATTCTCCCCCATAGGCGAAACGAGGCCATGGATATTAAGCTTCAACCGGTGAGGGGAAGGAAGATGAACCCTTGAAAATTGAGGAAGAGAGGACAAAAGGTCCAGGATAATGTAAGAGTAGTATCGACTACAGTTGCAAGTGCATGATAACTTGTCTGGAATTGTATTGTTGCATATCCAGTTGCGGACCCGTCATCTATCTAGAGGAGAATGACGCTAGTCCGAGAATAGAGTAGTGTTCACGATATCTTGGCGCGAGCCCGCAATTACACCTCGCGACATGGCTAGACCTGGTGCTACTGACTTTCAGATACCCCACCACTGTCCTGCATGCACCGAATGGCCTAATAAACTTCTCATTTGAATTCCGATCCCGTGTCCCTTTTGTCTCGGTCTCACCATGGCGTCCGCGATCTTCTTCCTCGACCTGAAGGGCAAGGTGGGTGTGACAGCGCACTCCAGGAAGCTCCACTAACAACCTGATAGACCCTTTTGGCCCGAAACTACAGGGGAGATATCCCCATGTCAGCCATTGAGAACTTCCCTACTCTTCTCAGTGAGGCTGAAGAAGAGAGCTCCGCCGTCCCGCCATGCTTCTCGAACGAAGGCATCAATGTACGCCCCTCCTATCCGAATACCCCTACCCTCGCCACAATGATCCAAGAGCACCCCGGCTAACTGGATACTCAGTATTTGTATATCCGCCATAGCAATCTCTTTCTCGTAGCCCTCACAAAACGTAACACCAATGCCGCCGAAATTCTGCTCTTCCTGCACAAGATAGTCGAGGTGTTTACAGAGTACTTCAAGGAGCTGGAGGAGGAGAGTATAAGGGATAACTTTGTCATCATTTACGAGTTGCTGGACGAAATGATGGACTTTGGGTATCCTCAAACGACCGAGAGCAAGATATTGCAAGAGTGAGAATTCCCCTTATTTGAGATTGATGGACGCATAGGAAGGGAACTAACAGGGGCGTAAAACAGATATATCACACAGGAGTCGCACAAGCTCGAAGTACAAGCACGGCCACCTATAGCCGTTACCAACGCAGTTAGCTGGCGAAGCGAAGGCATCCGCTACCGGAAAAACGAAGTCTTCCTCGACGTCATCGAGTCGCTCAATCTGCTCGTCTCCGCGAACGGCAACGTGCTCCGATCCGAGATTCTGGGCGCTATCAAGATGAAATGTTACCTATCAGGCATGCCAGAGCTGCGGTTAGGGTTGAATGACAAGGCCATGTTTGAGACAACGGGCCGGGCAACGAGAGGCAAGGCGGTGGAGATGGAGGACGTCAAGTTCCACCAGTGTGTGAGGTTATCGAGGTTCGAGAACGACAGGACGATCAGCTTCATCCCGCCGGATGGCGAGTTTGAGCTGATGAGCTACCGCCTAAATACCCAGGTGAAGCCCCTGATCTGGGTCGAGTGCATAGTGGAGAGCCACTCGGGCAGCAGGATAGAGTACATGCTGAAGGTAGACACACGATTTGATTATTGTAAGTATCGGATGACTGATGTTTCTCAGGCCAAAGCACAATTCAAACGACGAAGTACAGCAAATAACGTCCAGATCTCGATCCCCGTCCCGGAAGACGCGGACACCCCACGATTCCGAACCAACATCGGTACCGTGCATTACGCTCCCGAGACATCGTCGATAGTGTGGAAGATCAAGCAATTCGGAGGCGGAAAGGAGTTCCTCATGCGCGCAGAGCTGGGTCTCCCTTCAGTACGAGGCGACGACGAGAAAGGCGGCGGCATGATGGGTGGTTTTGGTGGTAGCATGGGAGGTGTTGGTGGAGGCAAAGGCAAGAGGCCCATCAGCGTGAAGTTTGAGATTCCGTACTTCACCACTAGCGGCATTCAGGTGCGGTATCTGAAGATCATTGAGCCCAAGGTGAGTACGAGGCTTTGCATCCGGTATCTATGTGTGCCAGTGCTGACGAGACGATGTGTAGCTTCAATATCCGTCGTTGCCGTGGGTACGGTATATCACGCAATCCGGCGATATCGCAGTGCGGCTGCCGGATGTGCAGTAGATATCGTGTGCTTCGCGGGAAGCAGAATACAACCTATCAATCATGTCTCGCTCACATTATTGCTATTCTACTAACCCTTGATCTTGCGCTCTCCGTCTGTATATCCCTTTCTAGACCAAGCCTAGTTGCGTCATACACAGCAGTAGAGGGGTGTACGTTCTATGCAACAAATCTTCTCGGCCAGAGCCTAAACCAAGGGGTAATGCAGGCACTCCCAAATTGGGGGATTCCCTATCGTTCCACTACAACATCCTCTCCAACCTCCCCTTCCACCCGCCCTTCTCGGCATCGGCCCCCTCCTCCCCACTCCCACTCCCCTCCACACTGACCCCCTCATCCACATATCCCTGCGCATCATACACATCATCCGGCAGCACCGCTACCTCAATCATCGTCTCCTTGGGTGGAAACACCGTCTCAACAGCCAAATACACAATACTCGTCGCCGTGAACCCCAACAGCCATCCAAAATGATAGGGCCGAGCGCCGACACCAACCTCGATCTTGGGGTTAATCGAGTTGATGAAACCCGGCAGATTGGGGGCGACGCCGACGAGGAAGGCGGTGACGGCGCGCCAATTGACGCCGTACGTGTAGCGGTAGATGCTATCGGGCTGGTACAGGGCGAGCGTGTTGTACTTGCGCTTGTGGATGACCCAGAAGTCGAAGACCATGATACTCGCGATCGGGCCGAGGAACACGGCATACGCAGCCATGAAGTTCAGGAAACTGCCCGCGCTCTCGAGGATCTTCCAGGGGACGAGGGCCCAGCAGAAGATGGCGCAGAGCAGCTGGCCCCGGCGGATGTTGACGTACTGGGGGAACAGGGCCGTCAGGTCGTTTGCCGCGGAGAGGGAGTTGGCGGAGATGTTGACGCCCAGGGCGGCGAGGGCGAAGGAGAAGGCGGCGAAGAAGCGGCAGGCGCGCGAGGACCAGTGCGAGATGAGCGCCATGGGGTCCCAGAGGAGGGCGCCGTAGCGGAGGGAGCCGGCGGAGGTGGCGGCGATGCCGATGAAGGAGATGAAGGTGAAGATAAGGGGGAGGAGGGGCACGTAGAGAAGTTGCCATTTCGCGGAGACGCGCGAATAGCGGGAGAAGTCGGCCTGTGAGGGGGACATGTCAGTGGATTGTGGAAGTGTAATGGATTTGGAGTGTTCGTACCTGGTTGACGCTGAGGGTGGCAAAGTTCCCAATGACAGAGGTGAGGGACGAAAGGAATGCCCAGCTGTACGCACTTCCGGTCAGGGTCGGCTTCTGGTCGAAGATATCTCCACCGTCTGTTGCTACGAATGCCCAGATCAGGATCGCAATCCAGGCAATTGGGACGATAACGCTCTTGACCATGAACAGCCAGCGGAGGTTATTCGGATGCATGCACAGGAAGGGGATCTGGAGGAGCCAGAAGAGAAAGAAGGCGACCATGGTATTGGTCTCTATGCCCGCATTGGCTGGCAGGTCGTTTTTGAGGGTGAGGAACGAGGGCCAGATGGCACCGAGCATTACGCGGAGAGTGTTTGCGCCGTTCATGGTCTGGATGGCGAACCAGAAGACTGCAAGGATACATCTTGAGATGATGGCAATATAACTGCCCCAGAAGCCCCATGACGCACGTGCGAGGACTGGGAAGGGTGCATGGTCTGAAAGGTGTCAGTGGAAAGTAGGTGGAATTGGGAGAATATATGAAGTCACGGATGAGCAGAGGGGGAACGTACGGATGACTCCAGTAGCACCGTTGAGAGCGATGACGAAAGAGATGATGAAGAATGCGAGTGCAACGATGCCTAAGCTCTCACGCCATGAGAGTCCTGTAATTGGTGTCAATACTGGTCTCCTTCCAATTGAGAAGCGTGTACATACCAATGGCAATTATGCTAGAGGCGAACTGCCATGTCGCTGCGCTGCATCATGGTAAGCCTCGATGTAGGGTACCCTTGTGACTACATGACGAGAGCGTACTTGAAAGCATCCGAGATCCAGTAGGCAATGATTGAAGTGACACCCCATTTCCTTGCATGCCTTGGGACCGGGTCAAGATCTTTATTCGTCCTGCGGGATAGTGGTTAGCGTGTGAGCCTGCACACTCGAGACTTCGGTCCCAAAAAAGGTCTTACCATCTCTGGTTACCCTCAGCAAATGCTGATTTGGGCTGTTCGACCTTCAGATGGGGTCGCTTGAATACAGGCATTCTTCCCAAGGATTACTGAAGGCGAGAAAATGATTTTTTTTTCTACACAGTACAGGGCCCGACGCACTGCGGGCTCTTTGTCGGTGCGGGGACTGCCCTAGTTTTGTAGGTCGTACAGGCTTATCCCGCCTAGGGAGCTCGATGCAGATAAGACATCCTGACCTGGTAAGATACACGAGGTGGCCCTGCAAAAAGGTGGCGATATGTGCCCAGGGGATCCTCAAGCACTGACAAACTGACAAGCAGAGCCGGGAGCCTCCGTTCTAGCAAAGTTTGAAGTCGGATTTCCCAGCCATTCGACACACCCAAAGGTCCGGCTTGAGGTTCAGATAAGCAGACCCTGGCGCACATGTGCAAAGTCGCCTCGCGCTAACGGAAGACTTCCCCAGACAATAAACGCCGCTATCAGTCTAGCCTCTCCACCATGCCGTGTTGCATCCCCACCCTCCGGCACTATGATTTGCTTCTTCTCTCACAAAGTCCATGAGATCCATAATCGAAGGGTGTATGTCGCGTGGCAGTCACGTGGTCATCGCGTGCAGACCTACATGCGAGATAAGCGGATGGACATGCTGCAACAAGGATCAGCTTCACGACTAAGTCTATCTTTGCTCCATGATAAGCTTCCAATAACCCGGAATGGTGCTAATTTAGTATCAAACACAGGATGCACCTGCAAACCTGTTACCTGGGAGACCTTGAATACGTCCCTGATTCATTGAGCTGAATTGATTCTGCCTGTCGATATGCTGTTCCATAACTATGCTCAAATATACGCCAAAGTGTGATCCACATTGAAAGTTCCTGGAAACATGTCAGTCAGTTTGAGCTCCTTGATAAAATGCTCAGTCGAAAGCTTACCGTTCACCCCTAGAGACGCCTCCCCTCCCGCTACAGCCGGACCAGATACCACAATCTCACCTGCCACGTGATCATCCGTCGTCTTGTGGGCTGGCGTATCCTTCAACTTCACCTCCACGGAGCTGAGTGGCACACCGAAATGACTATGCTTGTTTGCTGGGGTGACCCCCCTCCGATAGTCATAGATGTTGCTCTGCGCAACCGCTCCAGCAACCTTGGCGGCCGTCAGCGCATAGATCACCCGTGCCTTGGTGTAGACGCGAAGATCCGAAAGGTCCTCGGAGCTTAGAGGAGGCGTGTTCTGCCCCGCCCTCTCCGAAACAAATAACAAGCGCAGCTTTCCAGGAGTAGCCCCTATTGACGCCCGAGCGGGTGCATTGAGACGCGTAAGGACACCGTCAGTAGGCAACCGTCCAGCAGTCAAGACACGGGTTTCCAGATAGTGGGCGAATTTCTTCAACGCAGATGTGACCGTCTCAGTCGTCGTCTTATGCAGCTTGACCGCCGTCTCAGGTGATATCACCGCAATCGTGGGGGCTATCGAACGAGTTGCGAGCGCCAGGTCAATCCCCGGTCCCGCTACGGAATTGATCAGAACCGTCGAGTGCGAGAACAGAGCCGCCAGTGTAAGTGCGAGCGTATAAGAGTTGGTGAAGGAGTCTCCCGGAAAGAATGTATCGGATGGCGTGAATCGTTGAGGGGCGGGAAGTGCAGAGATGAGGGCCCCAACTGCAGCGGAAATGTTCTGAATCTTGGGTCAGCCATGGATACTTGACCGGGTGGAACGTATCTCACCTGTTGTGTGAACTCGACAATATCCGCCGACTTACTGAGGCCGTCCTGCCAGAGGAATACAATAGGGGGAGCTTTCACAGTGTCTTCTGGAAGGGCGGGAGCCGTCTTCTTCTGGTCCTGAACCAGGTCATGCCAAACCGAAACATCAACCTTGCCTCCAATACCTTCAGGAACTTCGTTCCAGTCCATATGTCTGCTCGTTTTCTCCACAGTCCAGATCACCCGGCCGAGCCCAGAAACCCCCTTGCTGACATCATCTAGCGGAAGAGAACCGGCCTGAGCAATCAGTGAGTCCGCACCCGTCCGGATGAGCAGCTCGATCACAGTCGGAGCAGGCTGGTTGTATGGAATCAGAATGGGGGAGAATCCGTAGAAGGCACCGGCAAAGATCGCGACCAACAGCTCCACACTGTTCGGAAGATAAAGGGCCACCCTCTTCGCTCCGTGGTCTTTCAGATATTTCCCAATCACTTTGATTTCAGCTGTGAGGTCGTCTATGCTGTGCTCGGTGATGTCCTCCTTTCCGAACACCGTCATGATCTTGCCCCTAGGACTGGACTCGGCGGCTCTCTCGAGCGGTATCTCGCCGGTAACGCGTTTCCAAATATGTCGAAGATCCCCATCTTTGCCAGCAGAGTACATGGGCGTTCCCGGGGGTTTTACTTGGAGTCCCGTCCGCAGGGGGTCTACACATGGCTTAGCTATGGGCGGCAGAGGTGTTGAATAAGAATTCACTTACATCCATGAGGGGTTTCCGGAGACCTGTAGATGGCGGATTCACCAGGCTGCCTCACATAGGAGGCTTGTGCCTGTCTTGCCAGAAGTAGAGGGTGAGTATCGGCATCCTGAGCATCATATATCACCCAGCCGATGAACCCGACAAGTGCAAGTAGAAGTAGTGTAGTGTAAATGTTCCAGTCGGCGAGAAAGGCCGCAAATTTCTCATCGATCTGATCGACTAAGCCTGCCATAACGAACGCATCGAAAAAGCAAGATCGTACAAGAAGAGCGAGTGTTGCTGCGTCTCACGGATGACGCGGGGTGAACTGCCCAGCTTGAGGTCGGGGAAAGTTGGTGACTAAGCCTGCAGCTCTTATTTACCCTCAGTCCTACGGCAACCGCAGTAGTCCTCCGAGTCAACACAACACCACCACCACAACCTCACGGGTCGCCAATGCCCAGCTAGGGCCCTTGCGACTGGGATACTAACGTACTAACCGTAGCAGCAGCGAACCTCGACTTATCCTCATTAAGATCAATTGAGCCTGGCTCCCGAGAGATCAACGGCCCCAACACCACTCTCGAGAGAGTCGCTATACACCAGCAGGAGCACTCCCAATGCAGGTCGCACGGTCGCCGGCTACGCCGGTGACTCCAGCGGCTCAGAAGGTGCAGCAAGAAACGCCGACGGGATCGTGGCGTCATCCCAAACTCAACGAGATCGTACGTCGCCAAAACGCGGCCGCTTTCGATGAAAGCAACGTACGAAGTGTCGTTGCAAATGCAGCTGTTCTTTTCTTCACCTACGCTGTATTCAATGCCAAACTTCCTTTGGCGGTTCTGCGTATGTTGCAGTACGTTTGGCAATCCTTTCCATGTCTCTTGCATGATATTAATGACGATGATAGGGCCAACCTGATCAACTTCACAAATAGCTTGCCCTATTCGAGCTACGGGCTAGGAGCCATCCGCCTGGTATTCGTTCTCAACATCATCCAGGCGCTCTGGCCTCTCGTCCTTCGTTACTATCCGGACGACGTCGCGGACATTCCTCTCACACCGTCCCAGCGACAAGCCATGGGCTTGGATCCCAACGTCTCGACACCGCAAACCACCGGGTCGGAGTACGCCTCGCCGAACTACATAACTCCTCCTCGCTACCAAAGATCCACACCTCGTAGCCTGGGCACCTCCGGAGACCGCTACTCTCCTCTCTCAGGCAGTCCGCGCGGCAGTTTCGGCCTGTCCACCTCACATTCTCCCTTCTCGCCGAACAATGGAAGCCCGCTTTTCCACAAGGTTGTTGGGGGCAGCGCAAACAAGCGGATGCCGTTTGATAGAAGTAGCCCGCTCAGCGGCAGTCTGTTCATGGAAAGCAGCTCTAGCAGCACCCCCAGCACACCCACGCCGGGCGCTGGGAAGGCTAGTGTGGGACTCAATAACAAGTGGTTATATGAAAAGGGACGGGATGGCCGGGGGACTTCGCTACTATATTCATGAGAGTGACGATAAGGAACAGTTGGTTGGAGGAGATATGCATGGCGCTTTATACCCTGATATATCGCCCTGGCGCATTAGATGGACTGGGAATCATATGTATAGTGTTCAACACTGCACTCTTCATGTGGGCTTGGTGTTTTGGTTTTGCGAGGCGTCTCAATAGCGGAGATATAAATGGCATTTACCTTCCTTGAATGCGCGCGTACTCCTACAATTCGTGATTTCATACAATACATATATATAACAACAACAGAAATCAGAAACCCCTCGTCATGACCATTGAAACCTGGTTTCCCAGTCCCCTTTCCGCAATTATGTGTGAATGCAATTGACACTAATTCCCATCCCTACCACCTCAGCTGAACCTATCCCCCTTCCGACTCCGAAACACCTCCGTAGCCTCATACTTGCTCTTCTCCGTCATCGTCTGCCCCTCATTCTCCGGCGCATGCCTCGTGGGCGCCGGATCCTGACTGGCCTCTTGGCTGGGATTCCCCGCCTGATCCCTCTGATTCCCCCACTCCTCCCCCATCCGCTCCTTATTTAACTCGCTCCGACTCCCGCTATACGCATTATTCACCATTTGCGATGTCGTCAGCTGCTGCGAAGCTGGGGTCGAAGCCACGGGCGACTGAATGGGTTGCTGGGCGTTGGGAGGCGAAGAGTTGCCGCCCTTGTACTGCTGCTCGAGCTGGTGCTGGGCGATGCGTTTCTGGCGGTCGGCTTCGGCGCGCGCGGCGCGGTCGGCGTTGATGGACTTTTTGGCGAAGTAGTAGGCGCCGGCGCCGGCGGCGATGAAGGCACCCCAGCCGTAGCTGTAGAGGTTGTTAGTGAGGATGTTTGGGTCATGATAGTGTGGGTGGAGGGTTCTGTGTTGCAGAATTTGCAATTGGGGTCTGGGGAGGCAAAAAGGTTCCAGCGGAGAGCAGGATGCGGAGGTCGCGGAGGTGGTGGTTAACGTACCCTACCGATCTAACCTAGCAGATTGTAAGAATTGGAGACTGATGGTGCAGCGTTGAAGCTTACTGTGTTCATGATTACTGTGTGGAAGAGTGCAAACCTTGGATTCTGGCTGGTAGAATCAGAAGTGATGGGTTGTCCAGAAAGTTTCCGCAGAAAGTTGCTCAGAAAGTCACAATGGTCCCGAAAGTGGTCTGACGTCGGTCCAGAATTGGGGGAGCTCGGGCTTGGCGGAGAGCTTCTTTGGACCTTCGCGGGTTGCTCCATGCTTCCGTTTCCTCCACCACCCACGGCATATGCAGTACAGACCGCCGTATTTCTGCGACTCTTTTTCTTAGAAGATGACCCTAAAATCGTACTAACTTTGGAGAGAATTTCGAGAAATCTCGGCAGACCGCTTCACGACCGCTTCCTCGACTGCTCACCAGCAGCTGCTTACACCACAGCTTAAACACGCAATGCGCCATCTACCGGAAACCAGGGCTGTCAAAAGTTCCAAGGTTGTCAAACTTGCGCCAATGCTGTAGTCAGGGACCCACGTGGAAGCTGCCACTACGTGGTGTGCTGCCGCTATGCATCGAAGTCATAGACCAGAGGACCAATCGTTGGCAAGCCACACGATAGGGCTTGTGGAGGCTGAACCTGTGATCTCTAGGGCAGTCTCGACGTTCGAGCTTTCGTCTACGTGGACCCGTACATCGATTCACGAGCAATAGGATCCCGGGTAGTCGTAATTAGGCTACCCTTCGGAAGCCACTCTTCAGCTCCATCGCCCTCACTGAGCGCCCCGCCCCAATACGTCACTGACAATCTGATCTACGCCTCATGGAACCGCGGCGCTTTTTACATGAGGCTCTAGCTCTAGTGTCTTTGTAACACTAGGTTCGACGTCAATTCGCCTATATTGTGCTTACACCCAGCCATCATCTGCACATGTTTACCTCCCGGTCGGCTCCCCACCTGCACGATCTCCCAGGTCCACGTGTACGATGGATTGTGACGACTCCTCTTTGTGTCCTCGCTACACAATACCCTCATCTTATCCGAACCTTTCCCTCCGTCAGGGCTGAGTCCGTACCTCCACACTGGCCAATCTCGAGGACTGCAGCCAAGGTGCATTACGCGCAGTGGAGTCCTTACCGTGTAAGCGTAGTCTGGTAGTTCGAAGGGCTGTATGGACTTCGGATTATGTGCAGCGGGTTTGAGTTTGAGCGGGGTGGTACCGATGTGCTCATGACGCTCTAGCGGAAGGACTAACAGATGGAAGGCCGCGTATGTCTCGCCATATATCTGCGCTGAGGTCGGAACGTCTCTTTGGTAACTCTGTGGTTGATATATTTCTCTCCCGATTGTCTTCTTCTTTCAGTCTCATCATCCCGACAGACACTCTGTCACCTCTCCACTCCAGTCCACCTTCTCCTTCATTTTCTACAACCACAACCTCTGACGCAATACCCCCCACAAACTTAAAAACGAAAATGTCACTCCTCAGCCTAACCCTCCTCCTCACCACGGCCCTCGCCCAATTCAGCCCTCCAGCCGCCGTCTCCTCCCGCTCCTCCTCCCTCTCCATCACCACCACCAGCAGCAGCAGGACTTCCGGCGCCAACCCCTGGACCATCACCTCCCCGGAAGAATACACCTCCCTCTTCCACTCCCTCCAATCCGCCGGCCTCATCCCCTCCACCATCACCGCTCCCCTCCCCATGCCCACCGCCCCGGGCATGTACGGCCCCGGCACCGGCCCCTGGGCCCCCGGCGGCCCCCGTCCAGGCGGCCCTCACAGCCCCGGATTCTGGGGTGGCTCAACAGGCTGCGGACCCTGGGGCCCTGACAACTGGGGCCCATGGAGCGAGTGGTCGACGCGGTCGGACTGGCGCACGGACGGGCCGTGGACGAAGTGGTGGGGAGGGTCGCAGTGTCCTGGGACGGATTGGCCGGGCTGGACGGAGGGGCCGTGGAGGACGAGCGCGCCGTGGACGAGCTGGGTGAATTGCACGGCTGTGACGACGGCGACGAGTCTGGTCTCCACGACGGATGCGGGGGGGAGTGCGAGCGTGGCGACTGCTTTTGGGGTCAGTGTTGCGAGTGCAGAGAGTGTGGAGACGGAGACGGCGGGGAGTGGTGGCGCGGCTTCTCCGAAGGCTACGGGGTCGCAGGGTGTGGCGGGTCCGGTTGTCACGGTGGCGCCTGTGTTGGCTGGGGCGGCGGCGGCGGCGGTGATGGGGGTTATGGGGGTTTTGTGAAGAGGGTGGTGAGGAGATGGTTGGGGAGATAGGGTAGAATGGAGTTTAGGGGCCTTGTGTTGGGAAAGGCACGGATAAGCCGCGGGATGCGGAAGCCGTATGGACATAAAGGCGAATTGTATTGCGTTTATCGCGGGTCGACACGGTAGATTTGGCGTCAGGATACATTCATTCATGACTTTTTTTAGAGGAGGTCACATGTGCAGACTTGTGTACATATTACAAACGTGTTCAAGAACGATTACTGAAGTAGGCATTGGTTAATTCATGTCTACATATGCATATGCAATGCAGTACACCAGTATTGAGAATAGTATGGACCCCTGTCATACTACCTCTACCCTCGATCACGCTAGGTCTCTTTGCATTATAGCAATCCATCGCGCGACGACGAGGCAAACGATCCGAACGCCAGATAACCCATGCAGAATGCTGAACGCCTCCCCGCATTGAGCCCAGCAGGGAGGGAAAGAGAAGAAAGAAAAGAAAAGAGAAAAGGGTAAACTGCCATGGATGGCGTATGCAGGGTATGGTGTAGATAAAAGTTAAGAAAAAAGTAGTCGTGAAAGGTAGTCATAGGAACTGTCCCGCTTTGTCCCGCTTTGTCCCGCTTTGTATAGTACAATGCAGTCGGCTAGTATTTCGGGGCTGGGATGAGTTGGATTTGGGGTCTGTGAGAGGATGAGTTAGCTGAGTTGAGGTGGGGTAAACGAAGTGCATACACTGTGAATGCCATTGGTGGAAGAAGACAAGAGAGGAAAGGGGGAATGTAGTGCAGCTAATAGTAACAGGGAAGCTAGTGGGCACATCCCATGAACTGCGAGCGGCAGTAGGCGGCTTGTCTGAGCGAATTATAAGCCCCCGCTCTTGTAGACAACACCAAACACCAACGCTAAGCCATACAAGTCCATACATGTAAAGGGAAGGAATAATGGCATGGACGAAACAAAAAAAGGAAGAGGAAAGTGATTCTTACCTCGTCAGATCACTTCCATCTTTCCTCGCCCTCCTGGTCTCCAGCACTGGCGGCACGAACGGCAGGGTAAAGGCACCGACCAGATAGCCCGTCATCAGCGTGGCCTTGAGCTTGTAATGCGGGTCACGGGGTAGGTGGGTGGAGTAGTGCCGGAGGCGGTTCAGGGCGTGGGATGCTATGGCCATTGTGTCGATTTGAGGGATGATGTTTGGGTTTTTAGTCTGGTCTTGGGAACAGACAGTTGGGTGTTGTGAGGCGGCGGGGATGTGCGTCTCTTTCGAGCGATATGTATGCAGAGCTCAACGTTGGCAGTTGGAAACCTGGTCGGTGGGGCGGGTAGTAAAGGTGCGGCTTGAGGCGGGGCTAACAGCTGGACTCGAGGTTGTGGATGTGGAGATGGATGTTGCTGGAATTCCTGGGCTTCAAATACCGGTCCGCGTGGGAAGGAAGAGCTGGATATAAAAACCCGTGGCTGTGTGGACGGGATGGATTCTTTGTGAGTTGTTGAAGTTGTTCCGGATTTGGTGAGGCGAGCAAGCAGGCAAGCAGGCAGTTGGTTGTGGACGAGGTAAACCGGTCACAGTGTGGGAAGGGATCCAGGGGAACGAAGAAGAGAGGGTTTTGCATAAGAAAGAACTTAGCCTCACTGCTCTACATATATACAGCCGCATTCCGACATTGTGGGGTACAGCTTGTCATCCAGCATGACAATAGCAGCCCTACGGTTGGACGGTTGGACCCTCTCTGCGATGAATTCGGTGTCAGGCCACGCTGGTGTGATGAGCCTCCCGCACGCCATAACGCCCGAAGACGGCACTTTTGCTCGGTGATTGGGCACACGGACTCGCATGTGGCGGAATTCAGTCATAAACGGCACTGAAACTCGAGGCTGTGGAGCGGCGAAGAGCGCTTGGAGGCGCAACTTGCGACATGTTGGGATTGGGTTGCGATATGCGCGGTGTCAGCGGAATTGGGAGCGATGCGATTGGCTGGAAGGGCTTGTGGGAACTGTGCAGGGACGAAGACGACTTCCATGATTGCAAACCACTTTGATCTGTTGGCAATCGTCTTGGATTTCTCAGCTTTTTAGCACGACATGAAGCCCAGAAATGATGATTAGGGCCGTCAAGTCCAAAGAGAGTTCTTCGACCTCTTTTCCGAGGTTTGCACTGGGATGCTTCCATCTTGACTTGGTCAAGACGATGTCATGAAAACTCCCATGGGCGAGTTACTAACTCGACTAATAGTACCCAGACTTCCATCAGGCACCTTATAATTAATAAATCTACCCCAACAATGGCCTCGTCTCACCGTTCTGCCCTGAAGCTGGGCTCCCACCACTCCTCCGCCAAAACGACGTCCACCACCTCGCCCTCTCCCCCAATCCCCCATCAACAACCACCTCCTGCTCTTCCCTCCCCCTCCCTCTCAATCCCGTCCACCACTCTCCCCAACTTCTGCCCTTTCTAACCCAAACCCCCTCTCTCCCATCCCCTCTAACCACCCATCCACCCCTCAACCCCCTCAACCCTCTCCAACCCCATTGCACAACCCTCACAATCCCAACCAAAGCCAACAGTCCGACAATCGTACTTACAATCGTCACCAGCGCCGTCAAAAACGTGATGGTGGACACCTGGCAGCCCAGCCCCGCCGTGCGCAGTTCAAAGCGCTCCGAGCCCATGGCGCAGATGTCGGCATGGAATATGGGGGAGAGGAGCGGGAGGGTGCGGGAGAAGCGCGTGGTGGGTAGGGGGAGACAGGTACTTGACTGTTTGGGGGGAGTAAAAGGTTAGAGTTGGGCTTTTGAGTGTTTGGTTGGGTAAGAGGGATGCACCGGATTGAAAGTGAAAAGAACAGTAGACTGGCTTTTATATCATTTTCGGTGCGGAATGAATACACAGGGTACGAAATAGGAGAGATAATGCGGAACCACATCCGGGTCGAGGACAACGACGCAGCCGATAACGTGAACTTACAATCGCACACCACCCACAAAACCCATCGCTCCGATGACAATCCCCACAATCCATATATCCCCAACACTTCTCCAGCCTCTTCCTATCCTTCTTCGGACTATCGCTCCATCGCTGCTGCAGTATAGCTGAGACATTCACAGACGACATGTGTTGCACCGAAACACATTGGGAAGCGGACATCTTGCATAGGAAAGCGAAATGGAATGTGAATGATGAATAGAACGAACGAAGGGTGGGCGGATTATAATCAGGGACTGGAGATGGCAGGTTACAGTGGTTCGACGCGTATTACATGCATCCCTACCGAGACCCCGGATACGGCAGGGGCAAGGCTGGGCAGGCCACGCGACACCTTATCTACACCTCACGCCTGTACTTCCATCACGATCTCACAGTCATCACAGAAAGCGAAACATACATCCTCAAAGATAAATTCAAGTATTTACAAGCAGAAAGATGCGTAAGTAAGCAAAAGAAGTAAGCCATCTCCCCCGGTGCAACCCCACCACTGCATCTACTTCACGCAGCGGCTGACGCTAGCACTGATCTTCTGTAACCCTTTGTTAGTTCGGACAACTTTAAATTCCCTTGGGGGCCCCATCGTACCTTGCACTTGTAGCCGGCCACACACTCAGTTGGGCCGGCATAGTCCCTCCCTCCGCATTGCTCGCCCTGCAAGGAACGAAGAATCAGCACTCATCCCTCCCTTCTCTTGAAACCTAGTAGCAACACACCACCCAACGCCGGACCCTTTCCGATATAGGGAGTTTTAAGCTTTTCCACTCTTGAGGGCGAGGATCTTGGCCGCGGCGTGCTCGGCGATGGTGACGATGTAGGCGGTAGGGTTGGTGACGATGTGGCTAGAACATGTTAGCGTAAGTCTATCGTAATTCTGTTTCCCGGACTTACCCAGGGAAGATGGAGGCGTCGACGACGTGGATGTTGTCGGTGCCATAGACCTGGGTGTTCAGATCGACGACGGCAGATCCGCCCTTGAGACCGCTGTCGGTTCCGATCTTGGAAGTACCAATCCAGTGGTTGGCGCGGCGAGCAGCGGGGGTAAGAGGCAGGCTGGCGACGTAGGCCTCAACGGTGACGTTGGGAGCAGGGACCTCGAAGACAATCTCGGGGACCCTGGCGATGGCCTTCTGCATGTTCTTGATGCTCGTGATGACGGCGTCGAGATCCGCCTTGGTCTGGAGGTAAGGGGCCTTGGAAACGAACATGTTCAGGGCTCCGTTGATGGAGAGGGTACCGCGAGAGGTGGTGCCACGGCCGAGGTATTGGCTGATGGTCATGGAGGTGTTGTCGGTAGCAGGAGGGGAAGGCTCGACACGAGCGGTCCACTGGATGGAGCGGTCAATGCCATCGGAGCCCTTGATGACTTCCCAGGCAAGAGGGCCGATGTTGGGGGCAGACTGGGCGAGGATGCCGGAGCGCTTGTTCAGGTAAAGGTCCTTGTCGGCAGGAATGGGCGCAGTCCATGCCTGGTAGAAGTCGTAGAAGGAGACGTTGGGGTGCCTGACGACGAGATCAGTGTTGACGTGGTCGTTCAGGTTCTGGCCAACAGGCAGGTTAATCCAGTCAGCCTCCTTGATGAAGCTGGGTCCGTCCTGGACGCTGTTCTTCACAACGGTGAGCTGGTCCTTGGGGCCGATACCGCTGCGGAAGAGAAGCTTGGTGGAACCGAAGGTACCAGAGGAGAGAATAACACGGCCGCCGGGGTTCAGGTTGACGGTGCCGCAGTAGCCGCCGTTGCCACCATCAAGTTCAACCCCCGTTGCCTTGCCACCGGTGCGGACCACACGCCTGACGGCAGTGTTCGTCCACAGCTTGAAGTTCTTCCTCTGAAGAGCAGAGACCAGGTAGGAGCCGAGAGGGCCCTGCCTCTGTCCGTTCTCGTACATGAAAGGAGAGTGGGAATAGACCCTGTTCTTCTGGTCGGGGACGTTGTTGGCAGTAACTTGCTTCCAGCCATCGGCGGACAGAGCCTTGGAGAGAACCTCGAAACCTTCCTGCTTGTAGCGCTTGCCATCCACGGACGGGGTGTCAGTGCCGGGGATACGCTTGAAGACGCGGTCGACGGCGGGCTTGATGTCCTTGGACTTCCAGCCGGTAGGGAAGGTCGTGTCCCAATCGACCGGTACTGGCTTCCACCAGAGAGCAGCATTGACGGCAGAGCCACCGCCGAGAACACATCCGGCCATCTGATCGATATCCGTGCAGGCAATGCCGGCCGAGTCGACCCAGATCTGGTTGCAAAGACCAGGCACATCAAAGCGGGTAAGGTTGGTTCCCTGGAGCCAGTCAGGCTTCATGGTTCCGCCGAAGCGTCCCAGGGAAGGCGGGCCCTTCTCGATGAGGAGGACACTCTTTCCAGCCTCGGAGAGCTTGTCTGCGACGGGGATACCAGCGGCACCGCCTCCGACGACGATGTAGTCGTACGAACCAGTGGGAGCGGGAGTGCCGACACAGGAGGTAGGGCCGGCGGGAGCGGAAGTGGTGCTGGGACCACCGGTGGGAGTAGGAGTGGGAGTTCCCTTCCACGAGTCGTACTTGGCGTTCCTGGCATCCGCAATAGTGGCTCCGAATTGCGACTGTCCGTTGTTGTGGAACTTCCACGGGTTGCTTGGGATATCCTTATGTTGGGCCCATCCGATGACCAAAACGTCACGGTCAGCGGTGGGACGCTGCTCGCCCTCAGCACCATTCTGGTTCCAGACCCAACAGTGCTGGCAGAGGTAGACCAACTCAAAGTGATCATCGGTCACGTTATGATAGATCTGGGATACTGTTGCGTTGCCGGTGTAGTCATCGGGAGCAACATAGCCTCTAACAATTTGATCAGCGTTTGAAATACAAGCGGCCGGTACTGGTCTTACCCTGCGTAGACGAATCTCGTCTTGACCGCATCGCCCTCGGGCCAAGATACGAGGAGGAGGGAGTTGGGCATGCCTCCACCGTGACTGACACCTGACCATCCCTTTCGGCCAGTCTGAAGGGAACCGCGCTTTGGGATCGTGAGCAATTGGCCCAGATTCGAATGACAGATGGTCCACTTACGATGTAACCAATGTACTCGTCATTGGTACCTGTGGGCGCCTGTGGCAGCGCGAAACCCCACTCAAAGCCACCAGCCGTTTGCGTGTCGTCCACTACTTGACGCCAGAACTCGATTCCGGTCCCGGCATGGGTGAACTTCCCTTGTGCCTGAGCGACGGAGGCATCTTCAGTGATTGTTAATCTTGACTCAATTGGGTTCGGGAAGCACACATGAGCACATACAGAGCGGGGACAGCAGCGAAGCCGCCTTGAAGAAGGTAGAGCCCTTCATCTTCAAAACCAACTAGCAATTTCCGACTAGAGAGAGTGAAGACTTCAAGACCCAGGGAAGCAGACCACGGCCACAAGGTGCCACCCACGAAGGCGCAATTGGCTTGTTATATACATTTTCGATTTTACCCCAGGAAATGGCAGGCACCAAGTCGAGTACACCATCGACACCCATGAGCTCCACCGAGCATGACAGTTTCCCGCGGCGGCAGGGTCAACCCGTACCAGGTACCGGATTACAGTCAGATCGTCCCCTGCACGCCTGTTCCAGGGTCGAGGTCTGGCTGAGGATGAGCACGTTTCTCATTGGGCACCGGATCACAAGGCCACTGTGGGTGAGATTCGCTGTAAGTTATTAATCTGCGCTGATTGCATCGGCGAGGAAGGTTGATTGAGGTAGATTGATGAAGGACGGGTTCCAAGGCTTGCTTTGCCGTCGAGGCCTGCCAGCCAAGCGCGGTTAGTCCTTATTTGGGCTATACGCAACGTCTTTTCCCCACACCTTCCAGCACTTTGCCCCTGCATCTTCCACCTACCAGCGCTCTCACCAGGCACACTGTGGCTGCATTTGCGACTATTTGCGACTCCTTCTCGAAGTTCCACCGTCGTCCTACGGCTGGGTCCTCCGAGGCTTCACGTCCGTCAAGCTTCTCGTCTCCCGCCAGGGCAAACCGCGCCGCGTAACCATGCCACTTGTAAGAACACGTGCGTAGCCACCAATGGTTTGCTCTCTCCTGCTTTCTCTCGCCCTGTCCATCGGTCGAAACGTCCCAGACTGGCAATAGAGCCCAATTTATTAGATTGGTTGTCGCCGGTCCACTTGGACTGAGGCGGATCTCTTCTGTACTTTTGCCTCCGTCGCTTCGTCTTTTTCCTGCAGTCCTTTTTTCCACATCTTCCAGACGCCCACCGGCATTTCCATCCTTCCATCCTAGACCCGGGGCTGTGCCCCAACTGTGCCTCCCCCATGGGGCTTTCAACTGCCTGCATATGTAGGTCGGTGGCCGGCTCTCTTCCTTCCGAGCACGTGTTCCCAAGTCACATGGCATGCTGTTTATATTGTTGATCCATGGATCGTCCTCGTTGGGTAATGAGACTACGGCGATGGTGCTCTACTACCGATCGAGAGCGCGGACTACCTAGATATCCTGTCTAGGTAGAAATTGTAGCTCCGTCCGTCTCCCTCCGTTCCCAAAATGGACAACACTGGCAACGGGGAGTGAAGCTGCCTTTCTTATAGAGCTGTCTGCCATTCGAAAGCTGTTGCTACTCTGGTTGTGCATCTGTATCATCAGTTCAACGTCCATGATGAAGTGCTTTCTCGCCACGTGCTCACTTCTTGCGAGCGCTTCGGCCCATACGATCTTCACGCAGCTTTGGGTAAATGGTGTCGCGCAGGGTCACACCAAGGGGATCCGAGTTCCAGTACGAACGGTTCGGCACAGAAGTACGGAATACTTGCTGACTGCGCTTCACAGACGTATGACGGGTACAGACCCCAACTCCGGCCTACAACCACTCCAACATCCGTGGACCAATATTAACACGTGCCTCCCCAGACCGATTACTAACGTTGATTCCAATGACGTTATCTGCAATGGAGGGCAAGTCCGAACCAAACCATGGGCGAGGGTTATATTGACACGTATTTAGCCCGAACCCGCTCCGACAACCCCTACCAACAGACATAATCAATGTACGCAGTGCTCGCTGAGTCCGGACAGCGCCACACAGCTTATAGCTAATTGACTACAGGTCACTGCTGGCGATAAGCTCACTGCAGAATGGCACCATACCTTGGACAGCGCCGGGACCAACGATCCTGCCGATCCGATTGACAAAGGCCATCTCGGTCCTGTTATGGTCTATCTTGCCAAAGTCGACAATGCGTTGACGACGCAGGTAACGGGATTAAAGTGGTTCAAGATTTACGAAGACGGCATGGACAGCAATGGGGAATGGGCAGTGACCAGGCTCTACAACAACAAGGGCAAAGTAGACTTTACTCTGCCCTCATGCATCCAGCCCGGCCAGTAGGCAGATTCCTCGTATTCCAAACTTTCTGCAATAGGTCTGACATGCATTTACAGATACCTTTTGAGGGCCGAGATCATCGCCTTGCACGGCGCCGGAAACTACCCGGGAGCTCAACTGTAAGGCCTCCATTATCTATTACTTGCTGTCTTGGGAAAACGCCACTAATACCAAGCCAACTGTAGTTATATGGAATGCGCTCAACTGAAAGTGTCCGGCGGTGGAAACGCGAACCCGCCCACAGTCAGCTTCCCGGGGGCGTATAAGGGCACTGATCCAGGAATCAAGTTCCAGCTGTATTGGCCGAAGCCTACTTCGTACACAATTCCTGGCCCGCGACCCTTCAAATGCTAGTTGTGATTACATGCGGCACAGTACATCGGACAATGTTCGGGTTCCAGTTGTAAGGAGGCGAGCCATGTGGTGTAGAGATAGCATCCGGGATGGGCCTTGACATGAACCCTCTATCCATCCCACACATAGATCTACCATCTACACTATATGAATACTTTAATGTAAATGCAAGGCCCACTATTCGTCCCAGCTGTGCAACCGATCGCTTATGCAAATATAAAGGGTTGGGTTGGGGAGCCCCACATCACGTGCGAACGTGGTCTCTCTGCATGTGCTCGAGTCCAGTACATGATCTAACCTCCGCACTTTATCTCCGGCAAGACACCGCACCCTCCATCTTCACACACTTTATCTCTATCGACCCAAGCTCTGCGATCGCCATTCTTAGCGGTCACGGCCACACCACCCAAATATAGAGAGATTGCTTCGCCACCTCTCGCCACACTTAGCCATATCTTTGATATGCAGGAAGAACGTGAGTACCCCAGATTCCCATCTTCTTGGAACCTCCCCGCAATCGCACGTCTGTACACATGGCTCGGGTAGGACATCGCTCCTCGGAGGGAACACCTCCTACTTTAGGAGTGTGGCAATTTGAATGTTACCTGAGCTCTCAATCCCTCGGAGCCCGCTCGCTGTGCGCTCGAACTCGAGTCCGCCACCGACTCAGTCAGAGGGCATGAAGCCGAACACAGTCGCGCCTCGCTCCGCCCACTCACCCCTCGCCATTGCTCTCACGTCCCGCCAAAGCCCAACCCAAAGCTAATATCCACCTCCAGACCCGCACCCGCTCCTCGCCCAAGTGCCCCTAACCGTCTCCCCCTTCCTCAACCTCCCAACCGCAACCCCCCTCCCATACACCTACAAACAACTCCCCTCCACCCTCCCGCCCTCCATCCTCTCCTCCCCACCCGCCGCCTCCGCAGCCGACAACCAAACCCAACCCAACCCAGAGACCCAGCAACCCGCATACGTCCTCTCCTCGACAGGCCAGACCGCCGCGTCCCCAGACACGATACTATCCTCCTGCCAAGCCCTGCAACAACATCTCGCACAGCTCGAAGCCTCGGCGAGAGAGACGCTGCAGAAATGGGAGGAGAGAAGGAAAGCCGAGGATTTGGCTGAGAAGAGGAGAGTAGCGCCGGGGTGGCTGGACGGCGATGTAAAACTACTGGTGCCGGAGAACGTTGGGAACGGAGGGGACGCTGCACAAGAGGATGTGGATATGAGTGGGAATGGGCAGGAGGCGCAAACGCATGCGGAGAGAAGTGTGGGGGTGAAGGCGGTGGTGGAGAGGAGGGATGGAGTGCCCGATCCGAGGGCGGGGGAGGAGTTGGATTGGGCATTTGGTGGGATGGATCTGAATCGAGGGTGACCTGGAGTTGGCTCGGGGATGGCTGGGGTCTGATCAAAATGAAGGCGACGAGCATTGAAAAGATATGGGTGCAATTGAAAACGAGCTGCCATCAAAAATGGAGGAAATCTCCGAAGCGGTGGAAAAGCTAGGTGGATGATGAGCTACATACGCTACCTCAACCAGCTCCTGGGTATGTATATAGGTGGACTGTATATCTAGTCCGTACACCAACTTCACAAGATGTGCAGAGGAGCACACTGCGACCAGCCGCAACTCAATGAATTATATCTGCAAGTCCTAAGGCTACCTACCGCTGTTCCAACCTTTTACTACGGCAGCCAACTCCGGCGAAAACGAAGTGGCCCCTTTAAAACTCGCAAGAGCCTGTATCCATCCTCAAAAAGCCCAGCATGGACCCTGCCGCAAGCGACACATTACAAACATATGAAAAGAGAAAAGGAGGGGAATCTTGGAAAGGAACATATAAAAAAGACTCCGGCGGTTGTCTGCGAGCGTGACCGCATCCTAGCTCGGCAAAGTCGACGCCTAGCGACGGCCGTGGGATCGGTTCATGCTGCCCTGGAGTGCATCAACTTCCTGCTCCAGCTGCTTGATGATGGCGTGGCTCTGCTCAAGATCCTTGTTAAGACGATCACGCTCCGAGATGAGCTTCTGCTCCCATTGCCTGAATCGTTGCTCCTCGACCTTGACTTGCTCGGTAAAGCGCTTGCGGAGAGCCTCCTCTTCCTCCTTGAACTTGGGGTTGTCGAGCTTCCTGGGACGGGCCTCTCCGAACTTCCGGGTCTCCATCTGCTGTGCACGGTACGCTTCGTAGTGGTTCTCCTCCGTGGTGTGGATAAGATCAAGCATGTGGGTGCGGATCAGGATAGCGCGGAGTTTCTTGAAATCGCAGTGCTCCTCGTTCTCCACCTCGGCGACGCCCCAAGCGTATTGACGGCCCTTGACGGTGCGGCCGTCGTTCGTCTGAACATCCTTCTCCGAACCGATGACCGAGAATGGCATAGCAGCGATGAGGCTGCGAGCATGGTTGAGGGCGGCCTCGTCGTCATCCTCGAGCGGGGGCTGATAGATCTTGATACCTTGAGCCTCGATAACAGCACGCACCTGAATAGTTAGCAACCATTCGCACTTTCCCAGGCAAGTATACATACCCTCGACTTGAACTTGGCCAGATCTGCGGGGCTGAGCGTGTCCGCCTTAGCGACCACTGGGATCAGGTTCACACGGGTGCAGAGTCTCTTCATGACCTCAATGTCGAGCGGCTTCAGAGTGTGGCCGGTAGGCCTGATGAAGTACAAGCAGGCGTGGACACGGAGGTCGATCTTGTCGGTACGGCGGGGCTGTTGTTCCTGGAGCATGTAGGACTCATGCTGGTCATCCAGGAACTCAATGATGGGTTGCCATGAGTCGCGGTTGTTAACGTAGTCTCCGAACCCGGGGGTGTCGATAACGGTGAGGCGCACTGTCGCGTGTCAGGGGCAGGGCTCTATGTCGCACAAACGGACGTCCTACCTTTGAAGAACTTCTCCTCAAGCTCGGCCTTTGTGATCTCGATCTCGACGGTCTTGTCGATCTGCTTGTTGTGACGGCGCTTGTGGTCGGCGTAGTTCTTGATGGTGGTGGAAAAGAGGGTGTTGATGAAGGTGGTCTTTCCAAGACCAGACTCGCCAGCGACCTGCACCAACTGTTAGATACAGCGTCGTTCATACAGGCATGATTGTATGTTCATACCATTATCGTGAATGCTGCACCACGCTTCGCAACGATCTTGTGACTGTCTGGAGTTAGGTGTGGGCTAGGGAGCGGCTTCTCCTAGGGGTACATACCGCTGGTTGGGCAACTATGGAGACAAGTTAGCACCCTGTGTTCGACATATTTTCACACAAAGATACGTACATTGGCAATGCCAATTGGGGACGCTGACTCGGCCATGGTGTTGTTGTCCCTGCGTCCAGCTGTTTCGGTGAGGGTCTGCAGCTGTCTCAGTAACGGGTGCACGCGCGGGGTACACGGGATATATTACAGTAGCGAGTGAAGTGAAGGCTAGAGGTGCCTGCGTGTGTCGGCGGGAGCGTGCTGGTATCGGGGTGTTGCAAGCGGGAAGCAGTGCTGGCGAGTGTGGTCGTGGTGTTGATGGATAATTGAGGTCCCCTTTCTCCCTTCGGCAAGCACCCTCCCTAAACGGAACGGGGAAAGCGCGCTAGCGACACGCCGCTATTTCTCTGGTGGCCCGAGCTTCCATCTTCAGAAAAAGTTCGAGATATGATGCCGCAATGCGCCGCTGCCCGTAACACACGTAGCCCGTGAAGATGAAGACGGACTTTCAGGTGGGTGCTGTTTGCGCGTGCTGATGTTCTATTTCTAACCTTTAAACCCAGTTCTCGAACCTGCTGGGGACCGTCTACAGCAGAGGCAACCTTCTCTTCACGCCCGATGGCACATGTCTACTTTCGCCTGTAGGAAACCGGGTTTCCGTCTTCGACCTTGTAAAGTACTGGGGACTCCTTCTGGAAACCTGCGAGCGCTATACTAAATTTCTACCAGTTCTAAATCACATACCCTTCCCTTCGCACATCGCAAGAACATTGCCCGCCTGGCCCTCAACCCCCGCGGAAACCTCCTCCTCTCTGTCGACGAAGATGGTCGTGCGATCCTCACAAACGTTCCCCGCCGCATAGTTTTATATCATTTCTCTTTCAGAGACAATGTCTCTGCTCTTGCCTTTGCCCCTTCGGGGCGCCACTTCGCAGCAGCCGTAGGAAGGAAGATTGAAGTATGGCATACACCTTCTACGCCGGACGTAGCGGATGGGGATTTGGAGTTTGCACCTTTTGTGAGACATCGGATGTATTCGGGGCATTTCGACACAGTGCGCAGTTTGGAGTGGTCGTCGGACTCGAGGTTCTTCCTTAGCGCTTCAAAAGATATGACGGCACGGATATGGAGCATGGATCCTGAAGAGGGGTTTGTCCCTACGACATTAGGCGGTCACAAACAGGCGGTTGTGGGGGCATGGTTTTCAAAAGATCAAGAAACGGTGGGTACGGTCTCGGGTGTGAATGCGCAGGTCTGAAGTGCTGACATATCCCCTAGATCTACACGGTGAGCAAGGATGGTGCACTCTTCGTATGGAAGTACATGCTACGGTATGACGCTCCCGAAGATGCAGAAGAGGACGACGAAAACATGCAGTGGGGGATTGCAGACAGGCATTACTTCCAGCAGAACCAAGCAAACGTCACATGCGCCGCATTCCATCCGGACTCCAATCTCCTGGTCACGGGCTTCTCCAATGGCGTCTTCATGATTCACGAACTCCCCACCTTCAGCCAGATCCAGACTCTGAGCATCTCCCAAAACGATATCGACTACGTCGTCATCAACAAAACCGGCGAATGGCTCGCGTTCGGAGCCTCGAAGCTGGGCCAACTCCTCGTCTGGGAGTGGCAATCGGAATCCTACGTCCTCAAACAGCAAGGCCACTTCGATTCGCTCAATACGATAGCGTACTCCCCCGACGGCCAACGCATCATCACCGCCGCAGACGACGGCAAAATCAAAGTCTGGGACGTCGCCTCGGGCTTCTGCATCGTCACCTTCACTGAGCATATATCAGGCGTGACGGCCTGCGAATTCGCCAAACGTGGCAACGTCCTCTTCACAGCCAGTCTCGACGGCTCGGTCCGCGCCTGGGACTTGATCCGCTACCGCAACTTCCGCACCTTCACAGCCCCATCCCGCCTCTCCTTCTCCTCCCTCGCCGTCGACCCCAGCGGCGAAGTCGTCGCAGCGGGGTCCATCGACTCCTTCGACATCCACATCTGGAGCGTACAAACAGGCCAACTCCTCGACCGACTGTCTGGCCATGAGGGACCTGTCAGTTCCCTCGCCTTCGCGCCCGACGGCAGCACACTCGTCTCCGGGTCCTGGGACCGCACCGTGCGTCTCTGGAACATCTTCGCTAGGACGCAAACGTCGGAGCCGTTGCAGCTCATGGCGGACGTGCTCGCAGTAGCGTTTCGTCCGGACTCGAAGCAGATCGCCGTCACGACGTTGGACGGGCAACTCACCTTCTGGAGCGTCTCGGAGGCGACGCAGCAATCCGGCGTCGACGCGCGACGCGACGTGTCCGGCGGCAGGAAACTCTCCGATCGAAGGACAGCGGCGAATGTAGCAGGCACGAAGAGCTTCACGACCGTCAAGTACAGCGCCGACGGGACGTGCGTGCTCGCCGGCGGCAACAGCAAGTACATCTGCCTATACGACGTGGTGTCCGGCGTGCTGGTCAAGAAGTTCACGGTCAGCGTGAACCTGAGCCTGGACGGGACGCAGGAATTCCTCAACAGCAAACTGTTGACGGAGGCTGGACCGCGCGGGCTGCTGGACGAGCAGGGCGAGGCGTCGGATCGCGAGGACCGCATCGACACGACCCTCCCGGGCGCACAGAAGGGCGAGGGCGCAAGAAAAACACGGCCAGCGGTGCGCGTACCGGACGTAGCGTTCTCACCGACGGGCCGCGCGTTCTGCGCGGCGAGTACGGAGGGCTTGCTCGTGTATAGTCTCGACACGGGCTTCGTCTTCGACCCGTTCGACCTGGACGTCAGTGTGACGCCTGCCTCGACGCTGGAAGCCCTGAAGCAGAAGGAGTATCTGAAAGCGCTCGTCATGGCGTTCCGCCTCAACGACGCGGGCCTCGTGCGCGCCGTCTACCAGGCCGTTCCGTTACCGGACGTCGACCTCATTGCGCGCTCGCTGCCGCGTGTGTATCTGAGTCGCATGCTGCGGTTCGTCGCGGTGCAGGCGGACGAGTCGCCTCATATCGAGTTCAATCTACGCTGGATCGAGGCGCTGTTGACCTGGCATGGGCGGTGGATGAAGGAGAATCGCGGGGCGTTGGAGGCGGAGGTGAGGAGTGTGGAGAAGGTGGTTCGGCGGTTGCAGAGGGAGGTGGTGAGGATTGGGGAGGAGAATGTGTATGCTGTGGAGTGGATTTGTGGGATGAGGAGGGAGAAGGAGAAGGAAGCGGTGGATGGGGGCGAGGTGTTGAGGTTGGAGTTTGATGGGGATGAGAACATGGGTGATAGCGAGGCCAGTGAGGGAGAGGGAGAGGGAGAGTGGATGGGTTTGAGTGATTGATTGATTTTCTGCGAGAAGGGGAAAAAGGGATTTGTTATGTGTAATGTCACGGCTTTTCGGATTCTCAAGGGAAAAGGATATGGCTCAATAATGCATAGAATTTTTTGTTCAGTCAACGGCTTTTCTCATGCTGTACTAGATATTCCCATCTTTACTCCACTTGGTAGCCACAACAACAACGACGAAACTTTTGGCTATACACAACAGCAACGACAGCAATAACGACAGCATTTACTTTTTTGGGAACCCGTAACCCAGACGCTTATGCCATCCACCCACCAATATGCTGGAAAGACAAACCGAGACGAAGAGAGGGGACAGTACGAACGACGTATGCAAGGGGGAGATAAAACCATATACCCGTAAATAGAACAGCAGATCATGTGCCACACCATGCAACACGCAACGCCCATGTGCATGCACCCCGCGCTTCGGGCGGATACCAAGCCGAATGGACGGGCAAGGATTAGAGAAGGAGCTGCGAACGCGATCGGGAGGAGACTGGATAGTCGTGGGGTAATTGGCGGGGAGAAGTCGTCATTGTCGTCAGGCGGACTTCGGCGTCCGGAAAAGGTGATTGTTATCAGACAAAGTCCGAGATGCTCGAGATTGTCCAAGGCCGAGAAAGAAGCTGACTGATGTGACGCCTTCACTCAACCCCCACACAATCCATCCCATCCCGTTCGTACTCATCCATCCTCGGCATCCCCGGATCGGTGTGCTGGTCCAACTCCAGACGTAAGCAAACCGGCAACCACGCACATGACCCGTCCACCATGCACCCACCCTCACCGCACCACGCATGGCTAATCCACCACGGCGCCATTTTCTGCACCCCTCAGAGCGCCCAACGCCCGCTTCAGCTCATCCTCGCTCACCATGACAGTGCCCGCGCGCGCCGTACTCAGGTAGCTCATCTCGACGGGGCTTTCGAGCGAGCCACGGGTACCGCCGACGAGGCGACCCGCGACGCCGCAGACGATACCCGTGCTTTCCATGGGCAGGTCGCGCAGGTCGAGGGTGATGGGGATGAGGAAGTCGTCTTTGGAGCCCAGCAGGATGTCGGGCGGGAAGTTGGGGACGAGGGCGTGGTCGAGGAGTAAGGAGGCGGGTTCGGTGTCTGTGAGTGTCAGGGAGAGGAAGCGCGGGTACGGCTGGGTGATGAGGCATTTGACGAGGCCGAGGTGGAGGGCGTCGTCTGCGGCGCTGGTCATGCTGCTGCGGTTGCGGGACTGGTGCATGCCGTTGGCGTTGCTGTCTCTGCGGCCGGCGCACTGGACGAGGCGGAGGCCCGGGTCGACGGTTGGGATGATGTTACGGCGTTTGAGAGTGGCGAAGGTGCGGGTTTGGAGTTCGGAGACGGTGGCGGGAGGAGGGGTCCCCGGAGGTGGAACGTCGAAGGAGGATGCGGAGACGGTGCGGCCGTGGTGAGTTGGGTTGACATATGAGGAGGTTTGGTCTTCGAATTGGAAGCCACGTTCTTCCAAGGCGAGGACTACTTGGGCACGATGCCGTTGGGGGACGAGGATGTAGTCTGAGAAGTAGGTGGTGATGAAGAAAATGGGGCTGGATACGTTAGTTTGGATTCATTTCTTGATGTCGCTTGGGGCAATGCACTCACATCCCGGCTAAGGCAAGAGGAGAGGTAAGTTCCAGTACACGCTGGCCTGCATCGAGGCCCTCACCATCTACTTGCATGACAACAAAGTCCTCCTCTGTGATTGAGATTTGGGCTTTTGATGCATCATTGAGGGCATTCCGAGCGGGGACGAACAATTCTCTGGCCAGTGTTCTGGAGCAAACGACGGAGCATTCAACAGGAGTGACTGAAATGTTTACAAAGGGGTGCTCGTACGGCCAGCCTTTCGGCGGTTGTACAGCCCCGTTTCCGTTACCGACGTCATGACTACGGCTCTCATCAGGGAGGAGCAGTCGTAATATGGTCTGAAGGAAACTGGAATAGAGGTGCAATGGGATGTGTATCAGGGCCAGTTGAGTGTCCTTGAAGGTGATCATAGCGTCAGCTGAGGTTCATAGAAAATGAGGCGAAAGAAAAAAAACTGTGGGGACGCGGAATATAAAAAGGTGCCTCATGCAGGACTTGTGGCTGCGAGACATAGCTCAACCTTGCTCAGCCAAGTATAAGACATGGCCCATGCCCACCAATGCAATGGACAAGGAATGTGTATGACAGGATGACGAAAGGGCACATACAAGGAATTGGATGTGTGCACTCAGCAAAGTCATGGAAGAGTCCATTACGTGCCACGAGAGATTGATAAGAATAGGAGAGCCGATGGAGGCTTAGCGTAGGGATTGCGCGAGAGGACGGATGCCTGCAGTCACGGGCGTCGAGTGCCCAGGGATTTGTGGGGTAGCAGAGATCTGACGGAGAGCGACTCGCGAGATCAAGGCTGGAGGCTGGAACACCGTTGGGGAACCAGGAATAAGCAACGGTATCGATGCGGCTGGCGGTGCCAGAAGGAATATGCAACCCGAGACGGGCCGTGATAGGCAAGCGGCTGGCACACGAGGGGACGGATTGAAATGCGGGGAAGGGATTCCGAGAGGTGGAAATCACCGATTGATGTGTTCTTGTCCGACGGGCCAGTGGGAGGTATCGTTTTTGAAGTTCATACCCAGTGGTGGTGGTAGGGATTGGACCCTCGCGTGGAGGCGTAGAGGTCGTGGAATGCTGAGAGACGGTTGGGTTTGGACAGTCGACGCAACCCGTGAACCTTTAAGAGGCGGAAAGGGGCAATGGCGTGGGAGTCGAGTGACACGACGATAGGTGGACGAAACCTGGGCCCTAGAAGCAGGCGGAGGAGAGTTTGGGAGGGCTGCGAAGGGGGGATGGCGGACAGCAGACAGCAGACAGCTGGCTGGGGTACTGTTGTATGTAGGTGGTAGTGGTGCAGCGTGGGGAAGCAGGTCGAGATGCCGCAATTGGTTGGAGGCGGGAGGATGCAGCAAGACCCTGTCCAACTCTCTTTTCAGGACAGCTGCAGAGTCCCAAGGAGAGGCAGCACGAGCTGGGAATTGAGGGCGTGGGGGGAGACAATGAAGTGGCAGTGGAATGTCGGCGACCCAAATAGGGCGGGAGGGGGGTTTGCGCGGGGTGCAACGGCTGGAAACGGGTTACGGAGGAGGGAATTGGGTGGGCCGGGCAGGAGTAAAGGGAGAGAGATAGAGGGAGAGGGAATAAAATGAAAAAAGGTAAGAGAGAGAGAAAACAAGAGATAGATAAAGGACAAGGAGATAGGAGGGTCAACGGGGAACCTTTTTCGACGCTAGAGGGAGACTACGGTTAGTAGAGGATCGTGGGAGAAACGCTGGAGGGCTCCGAATGGATGACTCCTTCCCAGTAGTGACCGACGACGGGCCTGGGACGGCGGTTGCATCGGCCATGCTATTTCTAAAAGGGACGACGACGAACGAGTGGCTGCTGATGCGGCTCCTGGCGCGTGAGGTCATTCAGGATCGAACAAGGGCCGATTGCGTTGACCCTTTGTTTTGCTGGGAAGGTCATTGATCGTTGATGGCTGTGGATGGATGCTCGTCGCGAGACACTGGTGCATGTGGGGGAGGGGTTGGCTGGGTGGTCTGTGCGCGCAATACACGATTTGTATTCTCCATGTCAGGCACCATACGTATGACGCTGACGGACTGCTTCGGAGCTCCTATTCCAACCCTTCAGCCAGGTGTACTAGGGCGTACCACCCCCACGCTTCTGTCTGTTGCAGGAAGGCCACCCGCCTGGGAATTAAATAAGGTTGCGCGCGTAGCGTTCCATGTTCAAATGTTCCATGATGACACCCCGCAGCAAACGCACAGACCACCAGTGAATGGCTGCCCCCTCTTGGCAAAAGTGCCAAGCACCAACCCCACGGATCGTAAATGCTCAATGCTGCTGCACACATGCACACATGCACCCCTCTCTCCTCTCTCTTCTCCTCGCCAGCACATCGTACTTCTCCTCACTTTTTCTATAGTACCTCGCAGATATCGATATCGACGGGGACCTGCCGAGCTCTGATCCGCCCTCCGTACCCTAGTGTACCCGGCACGGGTGCTGCAGACGTCTCTGCGCCATTGGGACCGAGATACAGATGCTCCCTCAGCTCATCGCCGTCTCCAATGACGCCTTCTTGGACCCTTCGCCCCTGGAGTACAGCCAGCTCTGCTGTTGCACTGCGTTCCCCGCATTGTGCCCACCTGTTGATTCTGCATAGATTCCTTCCGTAGTTTCCTGCTGTCATGCTTTCTCCTGCTTCGCCCGAGCCTGCATCTCGCCCTGCATCCAGGTACCATCATTCGGGTTTCCTTGTTCAACCTTGGGTTTTCATGTAGCGCAACTGTGTTTTCCAAAGATTCCACAACTTCTCCCGTCGTTTGCTGCTCCGTCAGGGCTTTTGGGTGGTTTCAGAGCACAGATTTACCAGTCAATTCCAGATTCGAACCATTCCAAGTAGCTTTCAGACGATATACTGGTAGGATCGGGCGCAATGATCTTGACATACATCTCATCTGCACCCATCATCCCCTACAAAGTAACACAATAAGAGCCGTAGCTTCCCACCCATTTAGATCCGTCTTTTTTCGACAACGCCAAAGAACGCCTGCTTATGCACTCCCCTCGCCGGTTCCCCAGCGTCTCCTCCCATCTCAACTTCCCGGCTTCATCTCTCGAGACTCAGATCATCTACTGGCCCTGGAGAGCGAGCTTATCCTCTGCGCTTGGGTTAGCGCCTGATCGGGCTGGACTGTGAGGCGAGCTACTCACTCTGCTGGGTGATGAGAAGGCCGTAGCGCTTCTTGATGGTGACGCGGTGCCTGCAATCCAATGTCAGCAATCTGGCTCCATCCCATACCAACACCTCCCAGTTTCTCCTCCTGGTTCCAACAGTTCCGTGTTCCCTTCTGCCCCGAATTTGAATGTTTCCAGCTCTTCCTCTAACAGGCCTCCACAATCCATGCATGCCCGGAAACCACAAAACAACCCAAAGACCATGTGCGTCCTTACCTCGAGTACTTATCATCCGGGGAGAACCGAGCCGGATGCGCAGACTTGGAGACCTCACCGTTGACCACCTTCTTCAGCGTGTAGACGCGGTTGCCCGAGGCGTCGAGAGTGTACATGAGATGCATGCTGCCGTCGCCGGTTAGCTTTTCACTTGCTCTTTCTACGCAGCTCCCCCAGGGACCGGGCAGCTGCGAACGTGGGCGCAAACGTACGTGGCGACTAGTTATATCAAGTTTCGCGGGACGTGGAAGGTGCGACGTGGGTTGGTTGCGTGGGTCGTCGTTGCTCGTGGTGGTTCGTCGTGCTTGCACTTTTTCAAAATCGCAACCTCCACGAACTTTTTCGGATGGGAACGAACTCTTGGCACCGAATCCCTGTCCAAACGCTAACGCTAACCTCGCGGAACCATGAATCTTGGCATGTTTGTTCGCTTTGCATCGACCAGGTACCTCTAAGCTCCACATCAGCATCATCGGAGGTCCGGTGTCAATTCCGCAGCCCCAAGAACTGCATTCCCCCATAGCCCCCCCCCCGTTCTACAAGGCAGAGGAAAACAAAAACGGTGACACTCCTTACAATGGAACTCTTCAACCTTCTCCTTTTCGCCCTCGGCTTCCTGACGTTCGGCGCAAACGCCCAGTTCGGCTTCTTCGACAATATGTTCGGTGGAGGTCAACAACAGCAACAACAGCACCACCAGCAACAGCAGAATGTCAGGAGTGATAGTTCGTGGTATCAGTCGCAGTATGAGAATGGTATGTTTCCATTTATTCGCTTACATGTGTATGAGTAGTGGAGGGCGGAGACTGGAGAGCTGTGAGGTGTGCTGAGAGGTAGTTGCGAATGGACGGAATTCAATGAGTTCTGAGTTTTGCAATCGCTAACGGATACGTAATAGCACCGTGCTCCAACTACCTCTGCCCCGGCACCCTCTCCTGCGTGCACTTCCCCCATCACTGCCCCTGCGCATGGGACCAAGTCGAAGATAAAGTCGAGCTGGGCGACGGCATCGCCGTGTGTGCGTCCAAGGGCGGCTACAGGGATGGGGAGACATTGAAGAAGATTGAGTTGGCCAGGAAGGGGTTGTTGTGAGCTGTTGAGAGGAGATATCGATGGCATTGTAGAGACGATAGATGTGGATGGTGGAGTTTTAACGACATGATGCTATCAAGAGCGAGGCGTTGTGGAGTCTTTTTTGCAAGATTTTTGCATCATAAATTTGGATATCAATACCGTCATAAGTCATTAGCCCTGCGCACTGCTTTCTCCCGCCATCCATCCGACCCAAGATTCCGTGCCGTAGATCCAGAACACCATGTTAAGCATGCGTCGATCTCTCCAGCTCCCATACACTCCCAACAGACCTCTCAAGTCTTCGTGACAAATCGATACCGGTAAAGCTGCTTCTCCCCGGCTTGTTCCTCCGCAACACCACATTCCTGCCGCCCCCACTCCCGCATCAACACTTTGCCCATCAGCTCCTTCTCGCCCTTCAGCTTGCCCACCCCTTCCGCCCACTGGTCATCCCGCTTGCCGACGATGACCTTGGAACGCTCCTTAAGCATCTTCGTCAGCATTGCTGCGAGCCGCTCATCCATCTCTCGGTTGATGGCTTCGAAGTCGGCGCGCTGGCTTTCGGCTTCCTTGCGGAGTTTCTCGATTGTTACGGTCAGGCTGTGGTTCTCGGTGCGGAGGGTGTCGAGCTCAGACTGTACTGTAGTGGTGATTTGGCTCTTCTTGCGGAGAGACGCAGATTCCAATTTGAGCGCCTTGATATCTGAGGCTTGTTTCTTGACCAGCGTACGCAGGTTGGAGATTTCGACCTCTTTGCTGTCATGCTGGGCGGACAGAATGGAAGTCTCGCCCTCAGAGTCGCTATCCTCCGCAGGTTTGGCCTCAAGTTCCTTCTTAAGTTTGTCCAATTGGCCGTTGGCTCTCTTAAGATCTTTTACAAGCCTCCTCTTTTCAGTGCGCTCAGCCTCTAACATCGCGCCCACCTTGCGGACCGCATCTTCGGCCTTCGATCGCACATCGTCCATCTGCGCCTCGTGGTCTTCAACGAGGCTGGCATGCTCAGATTGAAGGTCTTTCAGTCGCGACTCGGCTTCAACCTTCAGTTCCTTCATGTTGTTCAGCTTTTTCTCAACATCGGCAACCCTCCTGTCTGCCTCTCTACGTGCATCGTCCAACCGTTCGTCGGCAGCCTCCAAATCGCTTTCGAGCCTTTCTACATCAGCCTGCGCTTTTGATCGCTCACGATGGGCATCCGTCAGCTGTTGGCGTAACGCGGATATGCTGGCCTCAAGACCTTCGATTCGGCCATCTGCTTCAGCTACCCGCCGCTCCAACAACGCCTCATTTGCGGCATCTCGGTGACGTTGTGAAGCAGGCTGTTGGACAAGTTCAGCCTGAGCTTGTTTCCGGGCATTTTCGGCGTCTCTGGTTGCCTTTTCCAGCGCAGACTGGAGGCCCTCTGCCCTAGCTTGAAGAGCAGAAAGCTTCTCGTTCAAACCCTGTCGTTCCTTCGCGAAGTCATGCTCAAGACTGTGCTGGCCCATCACATGGGCGCCTTGCGCACTATCTATCTGCTGGTCTTTCGAGTGTCGGATCTGATCCAGCTCGGAACGCAGTCGATGAAGCAATTGATCTCGTTGTTCGACTTCATGCACCATGGCTTTCCTATTTTCTTCGGAAGCTCTCAACTGCTTGTCGAACTCCTCTCTTTGGCTCTGTAGCTTCGTCAGGTTCTGCAATCGCATTTCTTCTCCGAACTCCTGCATTCTGGCCTCTAGTTCCTGTTCCTTTTGCTTGACAACTGCCGCAGCTTTGAGGTCTCCAGATTGTTGCTCTTGCCTCCATTTCTTCTCTTCACTCTTTAGTGCGGCAATCACCTCTTTCTTCTGGAAATTCTCCGTGCGTGCAGCATCCAGCTCGGACCGTGTATAAGAAAGAATGGTTTCGAGCTCTGTGACGCGGGTCCGTGATGTGAGCTCCTGCTGCTCCAAACGCGCTTGTAGGTCCGCCAATTGATCTTGCAGCGTGCCATAGTCTGGCATCTCGGATTGCGACGTCGGTTGGGGAATATGGTGAATGACGGTCTCCTGCGTGGGTTTGCGAGGGGTCTCATAGTCCTCAACGGTGGCCTGTAAAGAGCGCGCTTTTGATCCTGCAGGTGTCGGTACTTGGAGCAAAGTTCCCTTCATGACTTTCAAGGGTGTCGACGTGATAGCTCCAGGGAGGTCGGTGTCAGGCAATGCGCTCAGGTAGCTCATTACCTTCTCATCGTTCTCCATTGACACTACCGAGGGCCCTTCCTCCCGGTGTTCTAGCCCTCCATCCTTCACCCGCAAGGTGGGCGACGCCGATCCAGCTTGCGACACTACGCGGTCGCCTGTTGTGTCCTCCAGAACAGCCCGGTCGCCTTCTTCGGTCGCATCTTGGACGTTGGTATGTTGCGTTGCGTCTCCTCGCACCTGTTCGACGCGGATATGGGCCTCTTTGCGCGACTTGATGTGCGATATGGGCAGATCGGCAGTCATCCAATATGTCATGTTCATCGTGAAATCTTCTGGTCCGCCAATATCGCTCGTATCCACCACATCTACTTTTGGCGCATGCTCTTCTTCCATTCCGCTCGAATCGAAGGTGGAATTCAGCCCTAGCGCGTCCAGATCGACTTCATATTGGGATCCTTCTTCGGAGGTGGGGTGGTGGGTCGGGCTACGCTGCGGCGAACGGTACCGCGTTGGGCTCGCGGTGTATGAGGAGTGTGAGCGCGGCATATTGCATAGTACTGTCGGTCAACTATGGAAAATGCGCCGTTACGGTGAAATGGGGTAAGAATTGTTCGCGTTGCACGCGTGGTTGTTTGTTGTGGGTCCATGATGTTGCTGTGGGCGTGGCTGATGTAAACAGTCTTGGCGAAATGCCGTCACCGAGGAGAGTGAACGTCTGGAGCAACATTCTAGTATCATAGAATCATTTTTGAAAGATCCATTTCCAAATCGCCGTTGTAATCATAAATTCATTCTCTACTTATCAAAAAATTAAGTTCTTTTCCTCCGTAGCCTCAAGAGACGAAAAGTTAGTATACTAGAACGCGGTCAACGCATGACCAAGGATGTTGAATTCTCTTCAGCATCCAACATCTCCCAGTCAGAATCCCCTCCCAAGCCCCTCTTCCGTATCCAAGTCTTCCAACCCGGTTCGTCTCCTCCTGCGAAAGCGTCATCTTCCCACGCATTGTTCCAGTGCATAATGTCTTTGGCCAGGAATTTCTTGGTTGGCCCCGGCACATCCTGAATTCCTTCATGACTTGCCTCTTCCCTCAGCTGACTGAGTATAGTACAAAGCAGGTTGTAGTCGTCTACGGGACCTCTGTTGGAGCCTCCATGGACGCCCTTGCGGAAGACAAGGTTCTCGGTCTTCCCCTCACCGTAGATATCCACATACTCCTTCATTAGGAGGCACGTCTCGTCGATCTGCTGGATAGTCGCATCCCTTCCCATGGCTACTAGGATGCCTTTCTCTTCCGACTCGGCAATATCCAAGAGGACATCTTCGAACGTGGATTTGACGGCGAGATTGTTCTGGTATAACTTGTTCCCTTCCCCCTTTGCGAGAAATGCCCAGCTTCCCACGGTGCTGACAACCTTTCTTTGGAGTCGACGTTGGAAGTGGAAGAAATAGTGACACAGTACAGCTACATCGTCCGTATCGAATACCCGTTCTTCGATCCAGGAACTTCCATACAATACGTTGTCTTCCAGCTTACGGATACGTCTCCGAAGGCTTATGTCCGGCTTCCAGAATGGGAACAAGCGGAATATGCGACGTTGAAGGTTTCTGAAATGTTTCTTGGATACCACGATAGAGTCGTCCTGCCGTTTGGCCAAGGGATGCCGGCCCGGAACTGGTCTGGCGGGAGCGTTCCGATCATCGAGGAATCCGACCTTGAAGTGGTCCGGGGCGTCTATTCGTGCTTCTGAAAACATCCATTGAGGAATGTGGAGACATCGGTCGTCTGTTTTGTACCTTCGCACCCGCATCAGAAGCCCTACAAGGTCGCGATGGCCGGAAGCTACGGGTATCTTCTGCCCCATGTGTGCTGCGGCCTGCTGTAGCTTTTCGCCCAGCCTCTCGACCTTGCCAACTGGGGAAATGGATTGGTGCAACGGCTGGCTCGGATCTACCCACATAGAGCTGGTAGCAAGCACTGTGCCGAGCTCTTTGATCAGCCTTACTGCATCCTCCAGGCTACCGTGTTCCCGGATGGCGGAGACCACAATGGCGGCTGCTTGTTCGAAATCGAAGCGTGTGCGGGTCCGAATAAAATGTTTCAGGTCATCTTTGGATATCTTGCTCGAACAAGCAGCCAGGTTGCTAGTGAATCGTCGCAACTTGTTGATATACACTGGCATCCTGGCACATCTTCCCGGTACCCCGATAACCCTGAGATACTCTGCAGCCTTTTCGACGACGATTTGAGGAGGGTGATAGTGTCTCCAATCCTTCGGAGCGTCCGCGACTATGGCTTTGGCAAGAGAGTGTGACAACCAAGGGCTTGTGTAGCAAGGTCCCCCTTCCGCGCCCTCTTCTTTTTCAATGGGCAACCAGCCCACCTCTCGAGGAAATGCACGTCGTGCTGGAGCACCGATCATCAACACCATTCCGTTTACGGTTTGAAGAGTATATGGGAGGTTGACCGCCATAATCGCAGGAGGGCCAAGAATTTTTGATGTGGGTTGTATTGACCGTAAGCCAGGGGTTCGCGAGGAGGGACACTGCTAAATGAAACTAGCAGGTTACAGAGGGTCCCTGTTCTCGTTGCAAGGGAGTGAGGATTACCCTTATATGCCCATTTGAGAGATTTTGAGAGTAAGCTCAAATGGATGAGTCACTTCAGAAGGGCTTTTGGCACCTCAGTTCACTTAAGGCACCACCAGGCAGCCACTTCAGCCCTTACTCTCCGCCAAAAATCTCGTTTTCGACTACACGTTTGTCGCCCTTTTTCGGTTCATTTGTTGGAAATTCCTGGGTTGCACAGCCACACAGGCCTTTCCGTGGCCCCGATGTCTCCTTCCGGAGGACTTCATCCGCAAGTCACGTGAACCGATGGATGCCTTGCTGCCTTGGCTATATTCACCACCAGGGTCCTCTTCTTTTACTGACATGAAAATTCTCAACTGCACAGCAAAGGAAGGGCTCGCGCAGGGAAAGAGAACAAGGGAGGCTCTAATATCTGTGCGTTGAAAAGATCCAGACTTCGAAAAACCTGACCTACAAATTTAAAAGAAGATTCACTTGAATGCAGAATTCACTTCAGAAGAGATCTCGTATTGGAACATGGCCTAACACTAAAGTTCACGATCGATCTGCTCGGACTTCGAGCCGTCTAAGTTGTGCTCTCATGATGTCGACCAGTTCTCCCCTCGTATTGCACTACGCAGATCCTCCCAAAGATCTCCGCACCTTTGGAAGCCGTTATCCAGGTAGTCCCGTTCCGTTCAAACCGCAGCCAGGATGTCCCTCACAGGTCGATATCGTGTGTATATATCTGATCTTTCCCTTCTCCACTCTGAACAAATGGGAGTCGGGCGTTGGTTCCTTGCTCGCACGATCCAGGCCAGGGAACCCGACGTAGATATTTACAGCGCCCATCTCGACATCAACAACGTAACGGCGGTCCGTAACCTTGATGGTACTGGGTAACCCGAGGCTGCATGTATTGTTTCCCGTGAGCCTGGAGTCAGTGTACGCCCCGCCTTCCAGCCGGGCACACGGCGTCCCGAACGGGACTGTAACATTCGCATTCGCGAATCGATCGAAGTAGGCATCACCTGCCGCTTTGATGACAGCAGGATCGTCGTATTCTGACGGCGGAATTGGATCCCACTTCTCGAGCGAGTTGTAGTACGCATAACCCGTCGCGTTGAACAACCAATCTCCGGCATCCGTCACCAAGGTTTCGATTTTGGTTATCGTCGCTCCGTCTGTCTCCATTCGAGTGCCTATCACGTATGGGTGGGAAGGATCTGTGATTATGATCTCAGTGAACGTGGTGCACCGCACTGGGTCATGAAAGCTCCGGTTATGCGCAAGTTCGAGAGGTTTGGTAAGTATGCCAACGCGGATATCGACGGCTTTGAACTGTTCGGTATATGTCGTGTTTTCTGTGAGGCCTGTCATGGCCGTGTAGAGACCTTTGGATTGGGCGTCGACATATTGTGAAGTCGTATTGCGTAGGAAGGGGTAGCCGCAATCTGCGAATGCTGTGGCAGCTAGTGTCGCGGTAAGGAGAAATGAGACCGCCATTGTGGAGAGTTTTTGGAGTTGGATTTGAGCCGATGAAGCAAAAAGATGCATTGAAGTTCGCCGAGCCCAGAGCATACCGCACCTTTCTACGCGTTCGCAACACCATCCAAGTCCTGGGCCCAGACATATGCCGGTCTCTTCCATCCCTGCAGTAATCTCGCTCCCGTTCTTTCTCCAATGGTAAACAATGGTTCAGGTCCGGGCTCGGAAGGATCCTTTTGCCCATGTCCCAACAGCCTTGGAACCCATCAATCACGCAGAGGATATATTCAGAGCTCACATCGGAATTGGAAAAAAGCATGTTTTGCATATTAACCATATACGTACGTACATGTGTGGGGCCGGCTTTTGGACGTATCTGCAGGTACCCTGCTTTACCCCACACTTGGTCAGCGTAGCGGACTCGGTGAATTGATAGCGAGTGGCAGATCTGCATGGCGGAGCGTGCAGAGAAAGCATGCGAATAATGGACATGGTAGGCCAACGAATAATGTATCCACGTAGGTATGGTTTGCCAATTAGCGGCCAATACCCTGCGCTATCGTTGCACGGTACGCCTTGACAGAGTAAATCGCTTGAATGATGCTGCAGGGAACCGTCACAACTGTCAAGACAGCAACCATCACCGTCACCCAGAAAGCAGCCCAGTCCATGAGATTTCTCCGATCGGTGGCCAATTGCTTCCAGGTCCTAGGAGGGCTATTGAACGTGCGGGCTAAGGTTTCGAGTTCTTCTCTCCAGTATACGTACTGACCGATGTCAGTCACACGTTTGGATTTGCAGTTGCCGAGTTGGTAAAACGATAGATGTCCATGTCGAGCCAGCAATTGCTTCGTGGCGGGATCGCCGAATGGAAAGAGGATATTTAGAGTGTGGAGAGCTTCTTCCAGGACATCCTTTGGTATGGGACAAGGCTCGTTGGATCTCAACTGGTTTCGCAAGTAGACCTTGTGCTTGTATACAGTCAATGTCTTGCCTTTGGGATCTACCGTCAAGTGGTCTGAAAGGTATTCTGTCCATTGAAGGGTCATGCCGCAGACATTGACGAGATATGCCGCAGTGAGGTCGTCGCCGATGCGTAACTTCCCATCGAGCTCCTTCGTCTGTCGAGGTCTTGGCCACCTTCTCCGAATGAGTTCATCTAGGGAAATATTATCGGACCAGTCGAGTGGCGTCTCAAGCGGGTACACTCCACCCACGGCCAGATATTGCGAGTTTACATGGATGTTGAGCCACAACCTTACTGCAAGCTCCAGTGATCGTTGGATACAGCTCCTGTCAACATTCAAGAAAGTCCTCGAACACTCTAGAATCAGATTCGAAAGGGGTACCGCGGTGTCAGACTTAGCAATCTGCACAAGGCTGATTATGGCATCAGTGGTTTCGAGAGTAAATCGTCCTTGATGGTTCTTAATGCGGCACACTTCGCGTGTAAGGTGTTCAAAGAAAGCGACTACTGCCTGTTCGCCGCCGGAATCAAATGCAGGGACTTCAATGGGCCAGAACTTTCTCGCGACGTCCGGACTATTCTCTCCTCCTCCTGAAGAGATGTCTTCGAAAATCGACATCTTTTGGACGATAACAATGTTCACAAGGAGCAAGGTGGTTCAGTTCTGATCACCCCCTTGGCATTATATGTACCAGTTTTCCAATTCAGCCGCAGTCCGTCTCGATGTCATTTATGAAGAGCTGCTGCTCAGCCGCACAGCAGAGCCCACCCGCATATGCGAGACGACACCTGCATGCAGCCACATCGGATGTCTCTTGCTGCCAAGACCCACAATCATCTCAGCCTTGCGCATCTTATAATACTGAGGTTTCCGCGGCTAGAATCAGTTTCATCCTAAAGAACTCAAGCATGGCGTTAGTGGAAACTGCCCGTCGAGCGGCGGCAGAGGTCACCAGCGTCAGTTCAGACAGCACCCGCTCTCAATATGCAGCAGTCTATCCTCCAGTCCGTTCCCGCGACGAAACAACCACGGACGCAACGAGACTCAGACGCCATCCCGGTGAACAGAGAGAGATGGCAATGCCATCTCTTTCCTCCGGGGTCACGGAAAGCCCTCAACATGATCATACAATCTCGGAACGGGTCGGCATATCAGACAGAACAGAGGAACCAGACCGGATAGGTAAGTTCAAAGTGCTTTATGACGGATCTAATAGTTCTGATGTCCCACCAGACCCTGCTGTGGTCAGCTCTGACGATGTTGTTCTTTCATGTTCTTCCGAGTACCTTCGGCGGCACCAAAACACCAACATATACATTGGTAACACGAGATACATCACTCCCCCTCCACTCAAGGAAAAGATGTGGGTCGATGCCATACGACCTCAGCTCCAAGAGGATCTTCGGGGGGTTCTCCAATCATTGAAGTCCAAAAAGAACATCATGGAGCCCGATCTCGTCATGGCTGGTGAAGCGAAATCCGAAAGTACGTCTGTCAAACTCAGACCGACCGTATGGATTAGGTGCAGTGGCAAGAGGTGCCGGAGAGCAGTGTCAGAAGCCGTAAAGGATCTAGATACCTTCATATGTTCAGCTGCGGCCCAGTGCAGGTTCAATTGGGAGCCCTTCAATTAGCGGGATCGGACGAGCATGATGACATCGAAACCAAGGATATACTGGAGCAGCGGGATCTTCAAGATATCCAAGTATGGTTCTTTTCTCCCAGAGGCTACCCTGAGCTCGAACAGGAGGGGTCAGAAATTTACCATTCAGGTTCTCGTCGAGTGCATTTCAGCACCCTAAGACGCGGTCGATTCGAGCATAGTATCTCGACTTTGGGTGGATATATTGTTGTTAACGGCGAAACCTATGGCTTGACGACGGGTCATGCCGCAGTCGAACTCATTACCGATCCTTCCGTTGAAGATTCTGATTCGTCCGATTCAGAATCAGATTCCAGCGCTTCATTCAAGATTGCCACACACAGAGACAGCCATTTTTATTTCACTAACGAACTTGAAACCCTGTCGTTGAATCATAATGATTCACGGGGAAGAAATCCCACTCGTCCTAGTACAGAATCAGTTCAACGTTGCCGCCATTGTCAAAGATGGCGTGAAATCCAATCACCTCGCTTGAAGCTTCTCAGCTACGCAGGACAAAGGTTTATGGCAGAGTCCAAGGGACATATACCTCAACTGGAAGGCAGCGACCTGGCATTCATAGACCCTTGGGGGCCAGAACGGACACTGATTGAGAATTTCTACCTACCCACCGGCAGGGGGTATGTGCCTATCAAACATATCTCAATGTCTCCGGGGCAAGGGCCCGTTCTGATAGCGTGCTCACGGGTAGATGTCAGGGAAGGGTATCTGTTAGAGAATGATGCTGTCTTCATGGTCGGGAGTTCCGTCGTTCACACAAGGAAAGTGCAGACCAAAGCACCACTAGGTAAGGTACTCAGTTTCGTTGGGTTTGTATCAGACAATACCTACTGTGTACTAATGATTTGTAGAGGTTGGTCTCTCAGGTGCTTGGGTTGTGCGCGGCTCTGAGCTTCTTGGGATACTTGTGGCAGTATACCATGACGAGCCCTGTGCGCACATGGTACCAATCTCAACCGTAGTCCGACATATCAAGATTGCACTATTCGATGGCAAAAAAATACCGAGAGTTGAAACGCCTGGGCAAGCCGGGGAGGATGAGCATGAGAACGATTTCATGGCTTTCGATTCGAAGTTGCTCGAGGAACTCAGATCAACCCCTCCATACCAATCGCAGCACGGAACTCACAATGATCCCGTATTTTGCCATGTAGGACCCTCCGTAGGTGGCCTTCAAAGTGCCGACAGACTCTCTTTACTGGATGCTGTTCTTGTATAATCGACGGCGAAACTGCGCTAATTGTGCCCCATGTTTATTAATGTTCATGACGACAATGATATGTTTTTCTCCTTTCTGCGGCCACAAAACAAGTAAACACTCGATGCCTCACTGACAGCGTGATCGTATCTTTACGCCTTGATCCTCTATGAGACTATCGAAGACATCTATGAATTTCCATTTTCTTCGGTCGGCATCTTTAAATCCAATCCAAGATACGGGTCTGAGATTGGTTTTTAACAACCCGATTGAGGGATATGCATATTCCAGCCTTGGAATTGTGGCCGCTAACTATCAGCTCAACTCTGCATATACTGAATAAGAGACTGCGAAGTAAGCAGATCAAGTCCAATCCGCTCATGGACCTCATAGTTCCAGTACCGGGCCGGCTAATACTACCCACCATTGGCCGAGAAAGAGAAACAATCTATATGCCGCCGCAATGACTAGTCGAGCTCCATAAAGAAAGGCCATGCTGAGAACCCACTATCAACTAGAATCGAAGCACGCTGCACAGTGATTATACATTTTACGGCTCTCAAAGAAGCCTATAACCAGCACGAGCTCACATACACAAAGAGAAAAATCTTCTGGGACTCCATCTTTTGCCGTCTCTATTTGCCTTCCTTCACCAGACACTCCTTTCCATGTCCATATACTAATCCCCAATCGCCCACGTCTAGAACATCAGCGCAACACTAAACACGACACTCGCGCCAATCATGGCCAAAAACCTCAACGGCACCTCAACAGCCACACCCGCACTACCGTTATTACCACCCTGGCTCTGTCCATCAGGCGCACGGACAGGGCCGCCTTCACCAGGCTTAGCATCGCTCATGCTCGGCTCCCCAGCAAAGTGGGATCCAGGGCCATCAAGACCGACACCGGGGCCAGCACCCTTCTGCATGAACTCCTTGGCCTTGACGGGGATAGCGGGGAGCACACTGGTAGAAACCTCCCACTCGTCGTCCTTGGGAGGGCACTTGGAGGGGGTGCCGCTCTTCTTGTATCCGCCGTCGCCGCGCGGATTGGCAGTCTTGGAATAGGCCTTCATGAGCCGGTCGAAGTCGTCGTTGGGCATGATTTTCCCGCTGCCGTCGACTTGGACGAGACCGTAGCCGTTGGGCTCGACGGTGTATTCGTAGACGAGACCGCCGGAGTAGACGCTGGTCATGTTTGTGGAGTAGAGGGACGCGATTTCGTTCCAGTCGCGGCGGTTGGTGATGCAGCCGAATTCAGAGAGGAAGATGGGCACGGGGTAGTCCTTGTAGAGCTCTACCTTCTTGTCCCAACCAGAGGTCTTGAAATCGGAGGGGTCGCACCAGGAGTAGTCGTTGAAGGCGAAGAAGTCGGCACGTTCGGCATTGTCGCCGCAGTCGAAGAAGAGGGCTTGCTGGCGGATGTTTTCGGCGACGTCAGCTGCGGAGTAACCGACGGGGATCTTGCGGGAGTGGCGGTTGCTGATGTAGGTCTTCATGTCGCGGGTTACGGCCTTAATGTAGGCGGCAGCGCCAGTGTTGTTCTTAGCATTGATAACTTCGTTTCCAGAAAAGAAGAGAAGGAGGTTGTTGTAGCCAGCGAATGCGTCAATGGTAGCGAAGACGTTCTGGAGGTAGACATCGTTGTAGGAGCGGTGGAGAGTGGCCAAGGTCTCACGGTTGAGCGAGTATTCGGGAGTGTTGGCGTCCAGAGCAAGGTAGATGCCAGCGTCGTCCAGCATCTTCATGCCCTCGTCGTGGTTTTTGGAGTTATCGACTGTGTACACACGGATTGTGTTGATACCAAGCTTCTTAAAGTTTGCAACATCGCGTTTCAGACCTTCAATGTCGAGGAGAGGATCTTTAGCATCAGCAGCACCACCTATAACTGTCAGCCATTCCTTTGGACTGCCAATTTCCCAAACAGAATCCTACCGGGCTGGTATGCTACGCCGCGCACATAGAACCGCTCATTATTGGCAAAGAAAGCGTTTCCTCGAACTTCAACAGGAGGGAGCTTGCCCTTTGATTGCCTAGGCATGACATTGGCGAATGCTGGAACAATGAATGCCCCAAGCAGGGACAAAGTAGCGAAAGATTTCATGGCAGCGACAGTAAGAAGGAAAAAGTGAATTAATAGAGAGTATTGAAAAGGTTCAAGGGTCTGATATCAAAGAGTGACTGGAAGGATGAGTAGAAGAAAAGGCGTGAATAGTGACAAGGCATTGGGGAAGTGGGTATAAAACAGGATCTGGGGCGATTGATATCTCAGAAAGGAGTGATACTAATTCTCTCGGCGCCACCCGTTCACCCTCATGTGGAACAACTCAAGAAAATGCCAATCCCGCGAATCTATTATCTGTTTGGGGGCGGTCCGATGGCCAAGGGAGTTGAGCGTTGGCGGCTCTCAGCGGCGTGCCGCGACAATGAAGCCAAGCTGCCCAGAGCCGAGTGGTGATTGTGAGAGGCAGGAGACGTCCTCCGCCTAGCCTTGGTCAGGGGCAGCAACTCCAAAGAAATCAAAATGATAGGGCGCCTGGAGCTCCAGAAGAACGCTTTGAACGTGCGGGCGACCTTCCGCCAGTTGACACAGCCTCGATGTTACCAATCCCGTTGGATTTGCAAATATTAAGTAATCCTATCCCATACCGCTCTCGCGTTTGGCCAATTCCGAAGATTTCGCCAAGACCACAGCGGAACGGCACCTACAACTTTGCCATCCCCTGAAACACACTCCCATGGTATTCTGGTTGCGAAAGAAGGTTCCTAAGGCGTGAATCTCAGACAAGGATGGATGGAGCAGCTGAAACAAGATCCAACAAGAGCCGCGGACAGTCCATAGGGTAGGCGTCCGGCCGGAACAGAACAACAGAACGGTGTCCCTGTACGGGAGTGACGGACTCTGTTGAGAAGCATCGACAATAATTAGTAATAATTCGACAAGAACGGCTGGACCTCTTGTGTCAATGGTGAGCGCCGCGCCTTGGGATGCTGCTTTTATGAATGTATCCAAGAATGGCGTGCATAAATATCTGAGAGACCTGATAAACAGCAATGGAGCTCCTGTGGTTGAGCTTTATTGCCTGCTGTCGACATAGTGACGCAGTTTTTGCTATTTTGGAGGATCAAAACAGCACCAGAATCTGCTGGCCGGTGGCGGGTCACAGTCAAGCGCAACATGAAGCGGGTGATGGCGAGATGTTGGCGACGTCGGGAGACGTTGTTCCAAGGTTTTGGCGATTTTGAGCTAGCCTTAATGGGACGACTAACCTTGGAAGCACGTGAATGCGCGTCATGAAGCACAACCAGATCTGGATCTATCAATCAAAGCACTTGACACGATGTCTCGATACCCGATTCTTATCAATATACGATTATACACTTCACATTCGTAGAAATCCACCACGACTCCAGCGCTTCCCTAGATCATCCTCCCAGATCCCGTGCAGACTTCGAACCACTACCTCAAAGCCTCGATGAATCCCTCAAAGGAACCTCTTCCCATGCTTCCTTCATCCCGGCATTCCTGACCCAGTGCGGATCGCCAGCCTCCACGGAGTCAATCACCATATGTGCCAGCAACCTCCACATATCGCCCTTGATCACAAATCCATCCTCCCCTTCCCACCTCTTACATTCCTTCTCGCCGTTTGCTAGAGCTCTGATGAATTTGTTAACATGGCCATCATCAGGGAATTTTCTTGCTCGTTCGAAGACGTCCTCCCAGGAAGCGTCCGCGCCGTGAGTAGGTTTATAGTTCGTGATTTCCTCGGGGAGGAGCTTTGCACAGCCGCGAGAGGCGTATAGGGCTAAGTCTCCGCGAACCTTCCATTCGAGGAGACGAATTTTGTTGGGTGTGGAGAGCCAGGGTTGTTTGAGGAAGGAAGAGAAGAAGATGCTGCAGTTGATGCAGTGCATGTGGAAGAAGTCGAATTTGATTTGGTGGGGAGGGTTTTGCGCTGCTCCGGTGAAGTACGCTGTCTTGAGTGAGTCTCTATATTTTCCAGTGTGCGAGGGATGGGAGGCCACTTACCAGTAGCGTTGATCATCTCAGCAGTCTTCTTCTCCAATTCACTCTCGGAGACGCGATACTGGCTCGCATACTTTATCATCTGCGCCGGAGCCCGCTTCAAGATCCCATCACGGATCTTATTCCCATCATTGTAATGTGCGGCAGCGCTCAACTGCTTATCAACTCTGATCTCCTCCAACAGCTGAACAACGGTCTTGTCAGACCCAGCGTCCGTGGTCTTTGCTTCTTTCTCAGCCCCACGGAACAATGGAGCAATCCAGTCGGTGTGAACAGCAGCCTGGGCAAGAGCTTCTGCAATGATAACCGGTTGCTCGAACTCCACGCCGAAGCCAAGATGGATAATGGGGTGCAGGAAGCCTGCGAAGAGTCGCACAAGCATATCGTCAGCACGCTCATCGCCTCTGAAGACATACTCGTTGAGCACAGCTTCCCAGCCTTTTTTGTCGATTTCGCCTTGAAAGAAGACTACGAAGTCATTGTAATACTTTTCCTTGCCGAGATACTTGCGATAGTTTGTTGGGTCATGCATGCTGTCTACAATCTCTTTCTCGAGCCGTACCGGGGGACGTTGATAGCTTGCATTATTGTCATACCCATTTTGGAGCTCATCGGGCGTAGCTTTCAGAGCGAAAAGGGTCAGCAGATGGTGAACAATATGGTTCTGGGGTATATGTCAGCCTAGCGATATCGCATAGATAGGCAATTATACGTACATGAAACCCTTCCTGGTTGAAAAAGATGTGAAAGTTTTCGTGGTTCTTCTGCAACAACTCGCTCGCTTTCTCTGCGCTTGCGGTGCTGATTCCAGGAAGAGAGAAAGCAGCCTTCGGGCTGGTGGTCAATTGAACCTTGTGTGAGGTAGCCATATTGCGCGTTGCAGGTGCAGTGGCAAATCCGTGAGGTGGTATTATTCGATAACACGATTTATGCGAAGTGGTATATCTGAAAGCATGCAGTCGATACGTGGTGAAGGCCTGCCTGTATATAGGCCTCACCAGCATGGATAACCGATCGACAGAATACGAAATACGAAGGAGGTTATTATAAAAATTTCAAGTTCTCGACGCCATGTCGGCGTGTTCGGGTTTCTCAAGTATCACGATGTTAATTATACCATGTCGGACACGGACGAATGACGTCGTGTTTTCGCCTGCAGTCCACCCCAGATGTCGGAGGTCGGCGTTTCCTTAGCACGATATTACTAAGACAGAGAACGGATTTAAGCATTCTGAACAACGACAAGCGGTCATGTGGTTGTACATGGAAAAAGTGAGGATTTCTAATTGGAAGTTGTGAAGAGGGGATTTGAGGCGGGGTTTGTTGAGGTGACCTGCTTATGCAGGGATTTGGTCGAGAACGTGGACAGATGACAAAGACGCTTCACATAGCCTCCAGGAGGATTCTCTGGAGGCCAGAAACTATATATTGTTGCACAGGAATTTTCTGCGGTAAAAGTACGGTTTGGACTCGCCGTGTTCGGGGGCCGTGGCGGCCGGGTGTTCAGAAATCCTCCACACGGGTTTATCACCCACTTCAGCGCCTATCCCACTTTCGACGAAGCATGCCTATATTCTCATCGAGTTGCAACACGGATTGAAAGCATATAGCATACGCCCCATAAGAATGTTCCTGAATCTTGCCACGAAACTCCATACTGTGTAAATGAAAATCATGTAGCCCTGCCTTTCGCGAACATGTAGCTCTGCCTTTCTCGAAGCTGGCTTGGCAGACAATCGTCTCCGCAATGCATTCACCACTTCTTCGCCTCCATACCTTCCGGAGGCTCCGGCACGACCGTCCTGCTTCCAACTTCGTTCCAATCCGTGCTGAGAACGGTTCCACCACTCTCCATATAGCTCTTCATCATCGCGCGCTGCTTATCCGGATCGGCATCTTTATATAATTTTTGAAAGAAGTTATGGGCTGCGTCGCCATAGTCCCCTTCGTCTTCGACATCATTGGCAAGTTTATCCCAATCTTTCGCACCTGTCTTTGAAGAGCTAGGGTATACAGGAGCTGCCTCTTTGGGCTTTGCAGACTTGAGAACTTCATCCGGAATGGACGTGCGGACGTCTCGCGGCACTGAAGCAGGACGGTCACTCTCAAGCGCTTTCCACTTGCCGGGAACTGCTTTCTTAAGAATTATTTCGACCTTGGTAGGAGTGATACGATAACTGGAGCTTGATGGATCCACTTCCGCATATAAGGGGTCGAGTGTGAGGTTGTAATCGGAGGACCCGGCCGGGAAAGATATGCTAAGAGAGTCTTTCTCGATCTCGACTGTTGCTTTGTCCTTGGGGACTCCCTTCGCAAATAAAGTGATGGTTACTCTTTCGGGTGTGTCGTAATAGTCGTGCTTGATTTTGTTCGCAGGCGTAGGCGTATTGGCTGCTGTGGTAGCCGTGCTGACACTGCTGGTGGCCTTCGACACTGCTTTCGTCGCACTCTCTTGCTGTGGCTCTGGTAGCGGAACGTCCGGTATCTCTTTTACTGTCGAAGTAGATGCGATATCGCCAGGTTCCAGCTTGGCCAGTTTTGCTGCAAGTTGCGATTCCACCAGAGGTAGCCGCTTGTCCGGTTTATCCCCATCCATCTTCTTGAGCAGATCGAGCACGAATTTTGCATCTGCATACTTTCCAGAGAAGAAAAGAGCCATGAAGCGCCGATATTGTGATTCTCTGATTAGTTCACGTCTTTGGCGGTTATACGCAAGAACAACAGCGGTCTCCGCATCCGCCAGTGACTCTTGGTGTCTCGAAGCGCGTTGATAGGCGACAGATCGCTGTATATAGTAGTCCACAGCACGTATATTGTGCCTTATCGCTTCCGTAAACTCCTGGATCGCTGTGTCATAATCCTTCCGCTCGAGAGCGGCTTTCCCGCGAGCATATTGATCCATGTCGAACTGGACAGGCTGTGGGTGCAGATCCAAGTGGTGAACAGGGATGGAAGCGGAAGAGCACCTTTGGAAGCTCCACCAGACCGGGAACGCGAAGGAAATAGTACTTCAGTCAGTTGTTGTGCTCGTATAACAACACGAAAGTTTGTGCCACAGGTCGTAGAAGTCCGTAGAAGCTTTGGGTTGAGGTGTGGGTGTGGTTGCCTGGTCCTAGCTCCAGCGCTTACCGCGTTCAGACTAGCTTGCACCTTTCCTATAAGCTCGCTCGACACCTTCCAAGGTTTCATCATTCACAGCTATTTACCTTTCATAGACAGATTGATTATCATCCCCATCCGCGTGTCTACCATCTGGTAAATGAGGAACCTATCTACTAATCTTTGCGGAAACGTAGAAGCCCGCGCCGACCCGAGACTGATTGTCACTCCGCGCGTGTCCGATGAAATGAACCTCACCCAGTGGGCAAAAACACCAGTCTTTGGTTACCATTCGTGGATTGTTGTCCCGACTGACCTGAGGCCACTGCCGGTAAAACCTACTAGACATTTATCGTACAAGTGCGCCCAAATAGGTCTCGGTTTGTGGTCTTATATCTCTCAGTCTTACCCTCCCTTCGCGCCGTCGAACACCATTGGCATGCTACTAGGCATTTAAGAATGAACTCTGGGGGAGTAATGGCTGGTGGTAATTGTAAAACCGAGTATTCGACAGAGTTTTCCTTTTGGAATCCGCTCCACAAAGCATGCTCCAAAAAACCACCAACCCCCGGTCCCGTATGTTGCCTGCGCCAACAGACTTTCTCTTATGCCGGACACATGTTGCACGATTTTTGCTATTTATTCATAAGTTCTAGCGAAATGCCACCTCGCCTAAATCGGATGTTGGTTTGCTCTGGTGGCTGCGGAGTGGCACATTCCTCGTCCTCCCTTGCTCGTACGGTTCTCACTCGAACCACATTCCGGACTTCTTGTTGCAAAATAGAGAAGAATCCGTTTCCTATGTTTACTTTCGCCTTGCCCCATGTTTGGACAAACGCTATTGCCGCGAGTGTGCTGCGCCGCTCGTTTCTCGAGAGGCCATAGAAAGTCGAGCAGGAGAAAGAGGAGGAGCAGTAAGGGTTTGTATTTATGTGAAAAGAACTAATTAATTTAGATTTACTGACGAAAGCATCACGCGCCCTCCAGCACGACCTGCGACCTCCGCGACGCGCCTCTATGCCAAAGGGATCGAGTCATCGACATCAAGATTACTATCGAAGAAAAAGCGGAGTTCTTGCCATAGACCATAGCGGATTGCAATGGCTGAGCTGGGTGTGACCGCTTTAGCGGCGATGTTGACTGGAATTGGGGTGGCCTGGCTGGGGACCGTCGTTGTGCTGGTCGTTGTTATCGTTCGAGCAAACCAAAGGCATAAACGGGACCTGAGGGATCTTGAAGAAAGAGGAATCCTCCTCGCGCAGTCACAGGTCGGAGAATCGAAACCGGAAAAGATTGCACGACCGCGCGCAGTTCTTCGGCGCAACACCATCCTACCATTCAACGGGAAGTCGGGATGGGGCGCACTTCGTTCTGTTGAGAATATCAACACTCCCCAACACACACCTCAAAATCCCCCACACTATGTTCCCCAAAGACCCCAACGTCCCAGAAATTCCAAACTTTCGTGGCCCTTCTCGGCACATCGAGCCTCCGGAAATGCTCTTCAGATGAGAAAAATGCGAGTCTCTGTCTTGTCAACAGTCATTGAAAGTCCCAAACCCTCACCTCTGGTTCCCATTTTGGGGAGGCCCTCATATGGCGGAGAGGGTCCGTCACCAGAAAAGAGCGGAAGCCGTCCCAGTTCTGACCAGTCCCTACTTCGACATCACCCAGCACTTCGAAATACGTGGCAAGAAGGGGGAACTCAGGCTATCACTCCAGGACGGGCGGAAGCTATCCGCAGGAGCTCATCTACTAGGGTCGTCTCTAACACGGAGGTCCTTGTACGGCCGAATCGCTCCAGGTCAGTTGCACAGATCCCGACGTTCGACAAGAATAGCATGATGTCTCAAATACCGCGCCCTCTATCACATGACAGAGCAGTAAGCGTGATCAGCCAGACTTCGGGACATGTGCCAAATGCCCCTATACCACCTCTTCCGCTGGAAGTTGCCCGCCTCAAAAGCCAGGAAGGGAGGCGTAGTCAACTTGCGCGCAGCCCTTCCCATGTCTCCGTGTCGAGTCAAGGATCTGCCGGTAGTTCGATTTTGGCAACACAGTCCAGTCCCATTTTCCCGCGCTCCCGCAACCTCCGCCTGCATGCGGTGTCGAAGCGAGATTGGAGAAGCTCAATGGTTGTGGGTCCTAGGGCACAGAAGGAACATGGTCATGGAAAACACCAGCGCTCCCAGGGCTCCATACGAAGTAGTACTGCTCGATTTAGTGTGGAAACAGCCTTCGATGCACGACAATCACAAGCTGAAAGCCGGAGCTCTACCATTACGAATGGATCTAGCACGCATTCTATCAGAGTCAAGACTGCTGAGTCGGTGACGCTCAGTAAGGTCTCGTCTCCATCCTGTAGCCCGGTCACAGTACGGAGCTATACACCTCGACGCCGGACCAAATCCCCAAGTCACGACTTATGGATCACCTGAGGAACGCCACAGGACGCCCGCATCCATGCAGAATAGCGCTGGAAATTCGAGCATATTGCAGCGCCAGCTGTCTCAAGCGTCCACCCAAGCATCATCAACACGCAGTAGCAATGGCAATCCCTTTCAATGGGACCCCGCTCCGCTGTCTTCGGGGAAGCCGTCTGCCTTGAAAGGAAGCCCAAGCGCAAGAAAGGGCCATCGACGCCAAAACTGTGTGCGGATTTCGCTCGCGCCGACCATTTTGGGGCCGCCCAGTAGATCACCTAGCCCATCCGTAATGAACGACATCCAGGAAGAATCGCCTAATGCTTCTATGGAACACAGAAACACCATTGGCCCGGGGGGTCCCAACACAACATCGATCCCCAGACCACCAAGCAGCGCAACCTTTGCGCCAGATGTTAAGATTCCAACCACTCGAGTTTCTTTAGAAGCGGTTCCAACCCCAAACACTTCCGTGACTGACAAAAAGAGGATGAGCAACGGCTCGCCTCTCAGTATCCCACCTTTTCCCAGTCCATGCCACAATTTCCCATCCGTCAACCAGGATGGATCCGCACCGCCGACTTTCGCATTGTCTCGACCTTCCAATGAGCATGGGCGAGAGATGTCCCCTATACCACCATCATCACCATTCGATATCTACGTCGCTGACGTCGCCTCATCTCCGGAGCAGCCGCTCCTAGGGAACGAGTACAATTCTGTGTACCCGGCATTGATGCCCCACACTGCAACAAGTTATACACGGACTGGAGATTCGCCTGTAGTCGATCGAAACAGGGAGCAGTCGGAGTCAGCCTTCGATTCGCCTCCCTGCTCGCCTAAAACACTGAGGACTCCCTCGTCTCCACCTAATCCCCTGAACCAGAATATCGAAGGAAGACCCGTCGTGGATACCATTGACCCCGCAGTGCTTAGCAAAGACCCATTTAGCACGTTCAACAGCGGCTTCGACGCCTCCACTAACACCGCTCAGCATGCCGCCGACGGACAACACGTGTACCCTCTACCCAACAGGCCTTGCTCCGCCCAAGCAATGATGGGACCTCTTCTCGAAGCCGCCTTTCCGTCAAGCCCTCCCGCTCAGGACGGCGATAACACTACCGATTACAACGGCTTCAACCATCTCCCCTCCGTCCAATCGTCCCCAAGCTCCGCATATTCCCACCCGTCACCATCCCCGCGCCCGTCCGCATCCCCTTCCATTCTTCCCCCTTGCTCACCTCGGCCCCGAAACGCAGAACTCCCAACTACCACCACCCCCTCCCTAAATTTCGCAGCCATGCTCACTCTGACCCCGTCCCTCAACGGGCCTCGCGGTAGCCCGCCTCGTCCACTACGTACCTCCATTGCGGCACTCCGACACATGAACTCGGACGCGGAAAAAGGGGGGAAGGAGAAGGCTGGAAGGGGTGAACGGAGGTATCTGAGGTTGGGGAGGGAAGATAGTATTGCGCTACCTGGGGAAGAGAGCTATCTTGATGAATTGGACGATGAAGGGTCGGGGCGATCTGAAGATAATAGAACGCTGGATGAGGAGGAGGGGAGGAGATTGGTAGGGAGTAGTCTGTTGGACTCGGAGGAGGAAGCTACGATATTGGATGTGGAGGAGGAGACGACGAAGAATGATACTGCGGCTGGAGCAAGCGCTTCGTCTTCCAAGTCCAAGCGCGAGTCTAAACCCACCACCAACAACGGCGAGAGGGAAAAGGAGCTTAAACTCGGCCCCGCCAACAACGACAAAAGCAGCTCCTCAGCCGATGTTCCAAAGCAGACCGCAACCACCACCTCCCCATCCACCAAAACCCCCTCCGCCGACGCCAACTGCAGCTCCAGCATCTGAGAAGACGGCGAAAGGTTCTGGCACTCGACTCCCCCTGGCGCCTTTCCCGTGAGCTCCCCCAACAAACCCAAAAACAACAACTACCTCCCTCTCTCCTCGTCCCCACTCTCCGTATCGTATCCGTATCCACGTCCACCTCCCCTCGAGCAAAACGGCCCCGACCAAGCCTAGGCGTCGGAAACGGCAACGTGATGGTTACGGGGCCGCCGACGAGGAGGAAGCGAGCGTTCGAAGTTGCCAAAGACGACCACGACGAAGGGAATCCCGCGCTCTCGCCCATCTCACCCACGCAGTTGGAGAACCGGACGCCGGAGTATGCGGCTGGGGAGAGGATATTTCGGTTCTCCAACGACGATGGCTTCACGCGGGGGCAGTATGATGAGCATGGTGAGAGCGGTCTGACGGCGAGGAGACAGAGACAGGGGCAGAGGCAGAGAAGTGGGTTGCATATACCTGCTCCTTCTGCTTCTCCTTCTTCTGCTCCCTCTGTTTCTGCTCCCACTTCTCAATCTCCCCAGCACAGCCGTGCGAGATCGAACACAACCACGTCTTCTCAACGTCCTCCCCTCCCGCTCGCCGCCGCGCCTTCCGGCAACGGCACCACCTCGGGGAACCGATACAGGAAGCGCAGCGCCCTTGCAGGTATGGCCATAAGCACGCCCAACATGGTGAGGATACGGGCGCAGCCGCCTAGTGGAGGGAGTGTTGGGGGTGGGGATGGGAGAGGGACGCCGGGGAGTTTGTATGATGCGGAGGGGTTTTTGAGGGGGTAGGTTGGGGATAGAGTAGGTTAGGGAGCATGTATGGGATTCGATATGGGAGCTGTCTCTT
>JAFHBW010000481.1:0-16180 GCA_019022765.1 Westerdykella sp. P71
CCCGCCCCGCCGCCGGCGGGCGGTGGCGGTTGGGGGGGAAGGGGCGGAGGCGGGTGGGTGTTGGAGGGAGGGGAGGGGAGGGAGGGGTGGAAATGCTGGCATTTTTCTTCTCTGTTTTTTGGTTTTGTTTCGAGAAGGTTTTGGTGTTGAGGTGTTGGGAGGGGGGTAGGCTCTGTTTCTGTTTTTTTGTTTCTTTTCTGTTTGTTTCTCTGCTGGGAGCTGTATACCCCCCAATGATAGCCATGATTGCGTAGTGCGTCCAATATAAGAATATTTCCAAATGCTTGTGCCGTGCTTGTGTTTTGTGATGGTGGGAGTGAAGGAAGCGTTGTGATGGGGAATGGAGAGTGGATATAGGATCATTGGGGTTGTCTATACGAATGAAGCTCTTGCGGTGGATTCAATACGTGCTTTACCAGGAGATTATCCTTGCCTTGGCTCTGTTTCTGCCCGTGAATACAGTGAATGTCCGCCGTCCCTCCGTTGTAGCTATTCGTTCCAAGGGGATGGATCGAAATACGCACTGCTATCTAGAGCCCTATGCACTTCGACTTTAGCTTCTGATCACAGCCTATTGTCAAGCATCTAGAGGTCGAGACTTGAGGGTATATGCTCTGTTTTCGCTGCCCAAAACAATGAATTCCTAGCAGTGCTCTAATTTGTTTACATGTTCCAAGAGCGTGATTTGGCCGACACGCAGCCCTCTAGAGCCTTATACACTTGCACTTCCCCTTGTGATGAGAGCTTACTGTCTAGGATCTGAAGCATGGCTCGCATAGGGCTTGTGTCCTGTTCTCACTGCCTAAAACAGTGAATCCACAGCAGTGCTCCAACCTACCTACCTATTCCAAGAGCATGAATTGGCTGACACGCAGCTATCTAGATCCCTGTACACTTCCACTTCTTCTCTCAAGGAGAGCTTAGTAAATCTCCACTGCTTAGCACACTACGGCCTGGAGCCTGAAAGCTGGCTTACTTCCCTAGCTAAAGGGACTAGTCTACCTAGGAGCTGTCTCCGATCCTAGATTCCGGGGCGAAAGTCACGCCTTTTTCATTGAGGATGCCCTCTATTTAGCTATCAGCAATATCCGGGCGGAGTGTAAGCTAGAGGCTCCCCTTGCAGCTGGCCTTAACCGGACTTGGGTTTTCCTACAGGGCTGGCATGGAGCTAGTATGAAACAGGGTGCCCTCTGCGTACCCTAGGGTAGCGCTCCGATCCATCCATCCATATATTCCAGGAACATGAGTTGGCTGATGCACAGCTATCTAGAGCTCGTACACTTCCACTTCAGCTTGTGATGAGACCTTGTTGCTAGTATCTGGTACACTACGCTTGTAGTTCATATGTCCTGATTCCATTGCCCTGAATAGTGAGTCCCTAGCCATGCTCTGATCTGTCTATCCATTCCAGGAGCATGACTTGGCCGACTCGCGGCTATGTAGATTGTACGTAGAAATAGTTCCGTGCAGAGTGAATATCCGCTGCGAAGGTTTCGCAATCTAGCTTCCAAACGGTGCATATCCTGTTTTCACCCCCGAAAGATACAACCTCATGCAGCACTCTAATCCAACCACCTATACTAAAAGGGAATCCATTCATGCAGACTTATGTAGATTCCACTTACATGAACATCTGCTATTGAGTGAAGCATGTTGTGAAACACCTGACGTAGGTAGCGATAGCCTGGAATATGAATCGGGAACTCTGTATCATGAACAAAGAGTTCGGTAGACACGAAAAGCTCCAAGAAAATGCTTAGACTAGAGCACTTGGACGGAAGTGTACTGTTCCAGCATACTACGGACGCAGATTTCCGGTGGCCGTCTGTTGTGTGCGTATATTCCAAAGGGAGAGAGTTGGCCATGGATAGGAATATGGATTTTGCCTACGTCGAGTTCGTGGCGCAAATGAAGCGGCTGGAAAGGAGCTGAGATATTCTTGGTGAATATTTCTTCTATGATATGTTTCCATTCTTGAGGTACAAGCTACCTCGTACTTCTCTCTTTCACGCACACAGGGAAAGAAATCCAGGGTGTCAAAGGATAGGGCACTGCGTCCTGCAATCATAGAATTCACCCACGCCCTCTACGAAGGCCCCCCTACCAACTCTGCACCCCCATTCGCCGCAACCACACTCCCAGTCTGCCACCGACTCTTCTCACTCACTAACCACCCCACGACATCCGCAACATCCTCCGGCCACCCCATCCTTCCACCCTCCACAACCTTGACTCTCGCCAACCGCTCCCCCTTCAACTTTCCCACCGCCTCAGCCGGGAATCCCCTAAGACCAGGAGTGTCGGTCAATCCCACGGACACGGCATTCACGGTGGTCCCGGGAAAGGTCAATGGGAGTTCGGCCGCCCAGGACTGTGCTAGACTCTCCAGCCCGGCTTTCGTGGCGTTGAATATTGCGGAGCCTGGTCCAGGGGAGCGGACGCGGTCGCTCGAGATGACGACGATGCGGGCGTTTGGGTTGAAGAGCTTCTTGCTGACGAGCTTCTCCATGAGAAGGATGGGCCAGTGCAGGTTCCCGGTTAGGGAGGCGGTGATGTCTGAATCGGAAGCCGTACCAATTCGAGGACGGAGGTTGATAGCTGCGTTCAAAACGAGGATGTCTAGTTTTCCATTGAAGTCTTGCTCTAGGGTGGAAATCACGGAGTCTGTGGTGGAAGGGGAGGTGATGTCTGCGACGATGCCTTTGAGTTTGGGGGCTGAGGGGTTGGGAGCGTGAGGGGCGTCATTGGGGCTCCTGTAGAGGTCATGAACGGTATGAGTGAGGGTGTCAAAGTTGTGAGCGCTTTGGGTACTGGAATAGGTGCCTAGGACGGAGGCACCGCGGGTGGAGAGGTCGAGGGATATGGCGCGGCCGATGCCTTTGGTTGCTCCGCTGGCACAACTTAGCCTGGGAAGACTTTCATGGGTTGATATGTTGATAAATTGAAGTTATTCCTTACGTTACAAGTGCTACCTTTCCTTTCAGATCCTGCTGCTGGAGCTTGGGAGGAGTGGGTCTATAATCAGCCATTTTCGTCCGAACGTTGAGCAGAAAAACACCTGCAATGAGGGGAATCGCGAATCAACGACATTCCCTCTACATATGCAGAAACAGCCACAAAATGCAACTTTCAGCTGCCATGTTTGACACAACGCCCGTTGAGGTAGATGGATGACGTCCCTTTGCATATTGCACGTGACGTGCGCAGTCATCGGCCGACGGCCCGGGGGTCTTGGTAGAAAGGGGCTTAGTCCCTGGAGTTTTCTAATTACCAAACTCCGTCGGGCGCATCCGCTCGCGAGCTCACGCTTCACTGCCCCGACGTCTCTCCTCTCACTAATCACGCTCTCTCCGACTTCAACGCAACATTGAAACCGACTCTCCTTCTCGTTTCAACAGCAAGCAGCCGTGCGCACCAGCGTCGAAACACACGCACACAAGGAGCGCGCACCCTAGCGCACAGGCTCCTGTTTCAAAACACACACCATGTCTCTCGCTATCCTCGAGATTCCGCGCCCGCGGGTACGTACCATACCCTACACACACGCGACCACCCCTTCTCTACGCAATTCACCATGGCTGACCTGTTTCCTCCTCAGACATTCCTTCACATCCTCTCTCTCCGCACTGGCGCCGAAATAATAACCTATCTCCAAGTCATTAACAAAGTCTCCGGCCTCTTCGGCCTCCTGGCCCTCCTGACAGGCGCCCATCTCACCGCCCTCCAACTCTCCATGTACCTCTGGTCCGCGCTCGCCTTCCTTGCCACGCTCTTCCTGGCAAAACACATAAAGCTGCAGACGCCGTTTCAGTGCCTGCTGTTAGCGCATCTCTATGCGTTGGACTCAGTGGTGAATGCGCTATATACCGCTGTCTTCGGCATCGCCTGGTTCTCCCTCCTGGCTCAACATCCCTCCGACTCACACGCCCCGGGCGCCGGCACCATCTCCGAGAACGCAGGCTTCACGAGTCCCCAGTACAACGTCTCGAAGGTCGAAGTCATCGCTGCACCTGCCAGTGGAATTCCATCGGGCCAGGAGGCCGTCGCCGCGGGTGTCGGGATCGGAGATGTCAACAGTGCAGGGTTGGGAGGCGCCGTGTTCCAGTCCGGCAGCATCATGAGCATCTCGCTGATTGCCGGGTTCTGGGCTCTCAGGGTGTATTTCGTGTTCGTCATGCTGGCGTTCGCGAGACAGTGTCTACGACAGCACATCGCCACGAACGCCTCGGCCGCGTGGTACGACTCCAACACGCAGAACGCGGCGGCCGGACTCGCGGAGAACCCGTTCCAGGAGGGCAAAGAGGAGGGTGCCGGGCTCAAGGGAAAGCTGGGGCGTATCATGCTGAAGGGAGCGCCTAGATATTGGCTCGGTGCTGACGAGGGCGAGGAGTGGATGCGTGGACTGGGAGGCAAGTTCCGCAAAAACGCTGGAGGACTGGAGGCTGGGCCGGGGCCGGTTGAGAGGGAGAGGAGACGGAGGTCCGGCACTGGGCCGCCAGCTCCGCCGAGGGAGATTAGGATTCCCCAGTTGGCGGAATTGCAGGAGGTGAGGTGATGGGGGTGATACTGCATGTCGTGTTGGATTCGATATATGAGGGTGTAATGGATGGGATCTAAGCATTCCGCAGCTGTGGGATTGGGGGTCGAAGCTGCGGTCATCTTTCTCATGGCGTTTGAGCTTTGCATAGTAATATTTTGTAGACATTGTATGATACCTATGATGATAATATATAAACGCAAGATTTCTGCTACACGGCATTCTTCACTGAATGAAATCTTGTGCTCCATGCTTAGTCGGCCCACTAAAGCAATCTCCTACCTGTCAGATATTGTGGTATTTCCTCTCCGCTCAAGACGTCCAACAATGACGCAGTGTGGCTCCTTTGCAGGTTTAGTGGCCAATGCAGATCCTCTCCATTTGATGGTCCGCATCGGCCCTATCGTGAAGCGCAGAACTAAGTCGACCCGACGGATGCTAGCCAAACGCTATCTTGACCACCTTCTGTGTCTCTAAATCACAACAGCAGCATAGGAAGAATATGAGAACAACTGTCACCGCAATTGCAAGAACAACCTTGGAAATATGATCAGGAGTTGAGATTGGCAAAGGAAAAGGAGTTTAGATTGAGGATATCATTCACTACACTCCCACCACCCCCATCCATACCAATACAAGGCCGTTACAACGCCACCCCAAAAAAAGGAAACCCCAAACCACATAACCATTGAATTTATCCCACGCCTTCCTCCCCTCCCTCCTCACTTATGCCCCTGATTCCCCGGCAACCACCCCTTCTCCTTCAACTTATCCCAATATCCCTTATCCCTCTCGCTCCCCTTGACATGCGCATCCCGACTCGCCGGCGTCGAATAGATGCTTCCCTCGCGGCGCTGGAACCGTGAGGGGGGAACCTTGGAGGCGTCCCATTCTTTGCTCATGCGGCGGTCCTTGGGGGGTGAGGGGGAGGTGGATGGGGAGGTGGATTCGTCGACGACGGCCATGTCGTCGGAGCCTGCGATAGCGGATATGTCGTTTGAGGGACGCTTTGTGAAGGGCGCTGTGGGTTTTAGTAGGGGGTAAGGAAAAGGGTATTGAAATGGATGCGATCAGGTTAAGTGACTGGGTGTTGAAGACTTGCAACGTAGTACGTACCATCAGCACCGGCAGTGGCAGTGTTATCGGTCATGTTGGCTGAAGCGGAGCAGAGCCGGAGTGGTGTGGACAGTGTTGATATCTCTCTACGAGCTTCCAAGTCGTACCGTTCAGTGAACCTTCTCAAGCGGATGCCGACGACAAGGACAAAGATGTCCCCTAGCCACGATAAAAGTATGCAATTGCGCAGAGTAGGTAAATCGTCCAGTAAACCTCACAGGTAACAAAGATATTCGGTCTGGAAATTCGTTTTATATCAATCAAGGCAAGACAGCTCTTCCCCTCCCAGACCCACAGCTTCCACCCTTCCCTATATACAACAAAGGAAACCCAAAAGCTTAGCTCTCGAATCCGCCCCTCACCGTGTCCACACACACTACGTCAAACTGCGCCATATCTCTCATGGAAACGGATCGCACCACCACATGATACCCTTTCCCCAGCCCAGCATTCCTGCTATCCAATCCGCTCCCCTGCCCTGGCGACATAGGCGTACAGACGCAGATTGTGATTCGCGCGGATGTGTGATGGATGGTTTGAAGGTGTGATACGGGATGGACGGGTATTGGTGGTTAGAGAGGGGATTACGTCAGTGCGTGTGGGAGGAGGTGGTGCAGAGGATGTGTTGGGGTTGCGGTTGGGTGGTGATCGGAGGGGGATGTACACTGCCTCATTCACCTCCCTTGGCGGTGGTGAGTGTCCGGCAGGTGCATGGCTGAGGCCTGAGGAGCTGGGGCTTGGCAATGGAAGGGGTTTGGGGATACGGATCGGAGGAAGAGGAGAGGTACCAGTGACTTCGGTCGGGTTCCTTTGCTGCTCGGTTGCCCAGGTGTTGTACGCGATCATTCGCTCTCATCCCCGTCTCCTAGGTACACCACCATAACCACATTCTTCACTCGGCCATGTCTCACTCCATAGGCATTAATTGCGCCCTGCGGCACGACGATCAAAAAATTTTGTCTGGCTCTCCCTTTTCCAATCTTCAAACCAATTGGCATGCGATATCCGAACTCGATACTGTGTAATCGAAAATCCCATCTCTCCACTTCCCGCGCTGATCGCCAGACCGTCTCCCCACGACGACGAACGTCACGCCACAGGTCCTGTCTTGGCTGTGCCATCATACCCAATATGCTTATATTACATCTTCGTTTCATACTGCCGTTCCCCAGTGATAATCCGGTGGGGGAATGAGAGATTCCCAGGGCGATCAATTACTGATGTCTATCCACTACATGGCTCATCAGCGGATATCCAGACTTCACGAGCAAAGAAGACAGAGCTGAAGAGTAGAAGTATATATTCTCAATGTTCTCTATTATATATGGCTCCACATACTATGTGCAATCAGATCTGCGTTTTCGACCCCGGAGGCCCGTTGAGCCCTCATCATCCCCTCCGCCAGAGTCGCACATCCATCACCGCCTCTAGCGCACATAGGAAATGTGGAGTGCATCCAGTCCAGTGCAGTATACGGCCGCACAAAGGGAATCCCAAAGAAAACGCCGGATATGCATGTCTCCAACCAAAACCAAAAGCCCACCCATAGAAGACCAAGGGCACCGCAAGCCATGCTTTCGGTAGTGTAGAATCGAAGGGAAAAGGTGAAGAGAAGAGAAGAGAGGTATGCGCAAAGCCACCCTTGAACGCCGCAAATGCATCAGACAAAAGGAAAGTTGAAGAAGCCAGTAAAAGCCGTACATGTACCAAGCCCGTATCATAATCGTCAAAGGTCGTCGTCGAGATCGATAGCGTCCGGGTTCGCCGCCGGTGCCTCCTGAGAGGGCTTGATATTTCCGCCCTGAGGACCCGTACTTGCAGCGACGAAGCCCACAGGAGCGCGCGCCTGGCGTTCCAGCGCGGCCATCGCGTCTTCGCCTTCGGCTTCGGCCGCTTCGCCGTTTTGCTGACCCCGCGCGACGGCTTGGGAGGCGATGAAGCTGACGTCGGTACTGTTGCTTGTTAGTAGATGCTCTAATAGACATAGATATGGGAATAACATACTTGTACTGAGCCTGGACACTGCGCTTGATGCGAAGCATCTCCTTGTATGTGTCTTCGTTGCCATGCTGGACTTCGAACTGCTCCCACTTCTTCCAGAAATCGGGGCTCGTCCGGGGATCGCAGAACTGGCTGGCATGGCCATAGATAGCGCGTGCGCGGTCGATTTCTCCCAACCGCCTCTCCATTTCGGCGAACTTGAGACACATCTCCGTGGTTTCCTTGTCTGACAAGGCCTCAATGGCGCGTTCGTAAATGGGTCTTGTGGAGGTGAGGCCGAAGTTGGAGGCGGACTTGGTGATGTAGAAGTTGAACATCTCCATACGGTCTTCATCTGCGACCGCACGTGTGGCGCGCTCGTAGATACGCATGGCGTGCCTCGCAAGTCCCCGGTCCTCCTCCAGTGCGCCATACATCAGGTACAGATGCTTTGCGAACTTGGGAGGGCATCCTTCCACGGCTTGCTCGAACAGGTCTCGTAATCTTTCCATGCCAATTTTCCGGTCAACTGCCTTCGTCAAGTACAGATTCCATATCTCGAAGGCCACAGGGTAGCTGAATAGATCTAGTCCGCGCTCGTAGATCTTGAAGGAGTCCTCGTAGTACTGGTTCTCTTCTAGCAGGTTGGCGTAGTTGACCACTGTTTGGGGTGTCGCGATACGAAGCTCGAATATCCTCTCATACACCTTTCTCGTCTCTTCGAGCGTGCTGACGCTCTCAACCAGGTCAACATAGAAACTCCACAGCTTCCAGCTCTTGTGCACCCGTTGTTGCGGCGTGAGAGAGTCGTCAAAGTAGTCGACGGTGGATCGCTTCGGTGCCTGCGTTGCCTTGGCCATGATTTCGACGGCAGTATCAAAGTTCTCGTTGCGCAGCTCCATCTCGGCCCACTCGCACCACATTTCCGCCAGCTCGGCGACGGACTTGAACGGAACCTTGACTGCCTTCTCCATGATAACACGCGCGTTGCGAAGATCGCCTCCCTTCTCATAGAACTTCGCGTAATTGGCCCAGAGTTCGTGGAACTTGCCCACGGCCTTCTTCGGGTTGATGGCGGCTATGGCGTCGGTGTAGGTCTGCACAACTTCCTTCTTATTGTCGGCCCAGAGAGCAACACGCTTCTCCCATTCCATGACATTGTGGGGGTTCTGTCGGAGCATGACATCGTTGAGAAGGAACGGCCGTCTTTGCATCAGAGACTCAAAGCGGACCATCCGGATATCAAGATCAGCATCTGCGTCTTCGTCCACCTTGCCCTTCTCAGACCGCTCAGCAGCTTCTTGCAGCTTGATCCCAATCATCGTCTCCTCGGCCTCGACGTACGTGTCAAAGACGACAGAGAAGTCCCGGACGGTCATGACAGTAGTGATGCCCTCTTCGAAGACATCGCGGGCTTTTTCGTATTCACCCTTGTGCATCCAGTATCGTGCCAAGCCAACCCAAAGAATGCCGCGCTGGTCCGGGAACTTCGTAATCCCGCTGCGGATAATCTTCTCCACGTCAATTCCACTATCGTCGCCGGTCTCAATCTCCTTTGCATGATCAATCATCAAATCGATCATCTCGTTCCAGAATTGGAATGGTCCTTTGGCTTCCTTGCTCTTGAAACGCGGGTTGTTGAGAATCTCCATGTACTTCTTCACCGCCTCCGTGTATTTCTGCATATCCTTCAACAGCTCGATGAACTCCTCGGCGTTTTCCGGATGGATCTGGATGTATCTGCGCCATATTTTGACGGCCGTCTCGCCGGACGCTGACGTGGCGAAGGGCCGATACAATGCCCATATCCGGTTGTGCTGGGTGAGCGGCAGAGCCCTCAAGGCCCTATCGAACGTCCTCCTGGTGGTGGTGACGAGCGGCTGCTGCATGAGGAACGAGAGGTACATCTCCCATATCCTCGGCATCTTGTTGAGCAGCACCAGGGCCCGCTCAAATAGCGCATTGACCTTGACATAGTGCGGCGCGAACTTGGCCGGATTCTTGTTGGCGAGATGCTTGGTCCGCAACTCGAGATAGAGCTTCCAGAGCTTGTAGGAGCGCGGCAGCGTGGTGCACGCGCGCTCGAGGACGAAGGCCTGCTCCAGTATGCTCCCACGCGACTTCTTGAAGCTGAAGTACTCCAGCCACGGCTTGATGCTTCCCGGATTGTGGAGGATGTCCTGCTCGTAGACGACGTCCTGGTCGGTGATGAGGAACAGGTCGCTGGCGCGGTCCATGGCTTGGGCGTTGCGTTTGCCAGGGCGCGACAGGCTCGCCGTCACGGTGCGGATGAGCTCCCCAGGCATTGTTGCGCGGCGGCCCGCGGTGGGCTCGAGGAACAGATGGGGGAATCGGTCGCAGACGGCGGGGTCCTGTCTCGAGGGCGGTGCGAGAGCGGGTGGAGGTGAAAAGTGAGCGGACGTCGCAGCAGAGAGATGAGGGCTCGGGAGTTCAAGAGTTGCGGTCAGCATGGGCACAATGGGCCAATCACCAGCGCCCACAAGGCCAAGCATGGCGCTTGTCCGCGAGTTGCATAGCTCCCGCGCGCACAGACCACCAGCTCGAAGCTGGCAGCGGCGGCCCATGTCATGGCTACCCAGCAACGTCCGACGCCAACATCAGCCCAACAAGCTCCGGCGCAACGCTCAGACTCAGCTCCAATTCACTATCAATAGCTCTCTTCCTGCCGCCCACAGCCTACTGGCTCCGTACCACTCTCTTACACCCAACGCGCTTGACTCCAACTCAGCCGTCCGTCGGCTCACAGTCTCGCCATGTCTGGCAGCGGGGTATGTTGCACTGCCGCTCAATGTGAAGCTATGCGGCAGAAGACGACTGACATCACCCACAGGCCCGGGAGGCCGTCTTCCCCACGCGCCAGTCGCTGGGCTTGATGAAGAGCAAATTGAAGGGTGCCCAGACTGGTCATGATCTGTTGAAGCGGAAGAGCGAAGCCCTCACAAAGTGCGTGCTACCGTCCGTTGGTTTCGATCTGGAGATATGCTGACAATGATCCCCCTGCAGACGATTCAGAGGTGCGCAATGCCAATGCCCTGCCCCGTTGCTGATGCGATTACGCCGTGTTTCATAAAGCTGAAACGTCTCCCAGAAATTACACGCCGGATCGATGAGGCGAAGCGCAAGATGGGCCGGGTCATGCAGATAGCCGCCTTCTCACTCGCTGAGGTCACATATGCCGTTGGCGGCGACATCGGTTACCAAATCCAGGAATCGGCGAAGCAGGCTCGCTTCCGAGTACGGTCCAAGCAGGAAAACGTGTCGGGTGTCTTCCTGCCGCAGTTCGAGAGCTACACGGAGGAGGGAAGCAATGACTTTTCTCTCACGGGATTGGGCAAAGGCGGCCAGCAAGTGCAGAGGTGTAGAGAGACTTATGCGAGAGCCGTCGAGACTCTAGTGGAATTGGCCAGTCTACAGACAGCCTTTGTCATCCTCGATGAGGTGATCAAGGTTGTCAATCGCCGTGTGAACGCCATGTAAGTCTATTCCAGTACAGCTCTACATCGTCACGAAACTCACGCCCTCCAGTGAGCATGTCATCATCCCCCGTACGGAAAACACGATCAAATACATCAACTCGGAGCTGGACGAGCTCGACCGCGAAGAGTTCTACCGTTTGAAGAAAGTCTCGGGGAAGAAGCAGCGGGACGCGGCTGCAGAGGAGAAGGAGAGGCAGGATAAGAAGAAGGCGCTGGCTGAGTCGAATGAGCAGGAGAAGAGCGTGCAGGACGCTCCGCAGACACAGGATCTGTTTGGCGAGAAGGAGGATGAAGATGTGATCTTCTGATTTAGCATTCATGTATCGGTTACATCATGGGTAACCAGTTCCCCTAATCCTTCCAGACCTGCAAACCCGGGTATAAACCACCGCTTGTAACATAGCCGCATCCCGATCCATAGTATGACTTTCCAGCGTTATGAGAAACCATTCAGACTCCCTCCTATCGGCATATCCCTAAGTCCGCTTGAACTGTTTAGAAGAGAACGCCCAGGAACTCCTCTCTCCCCAGAGCTTCCTCCTTGGGACTTGAGGGACTGGATTGAACACGATCCCGCCTTGAGGGACTGGATTGAACACCCTCGTCCTGCCTTGAGGGACTGTACGAAACATCATCGCACTGCGTGGAGGGGCCGGATTGCGGACCACTGGCTCCACTTCCAGATGCAGTCTAGAAAAGAGAGAGCTCTTGTTTAGCATGTGTGAAAGACTAGATGTGAAAATGAAGAGCGTACGCCGTCCCGTGCACCAATAGGGGAGGAGGAAAACAACTGTGTACAACGCAAAAAAAGCAACGCGATCCACGAAACCTACTGTCGCTGGTACGTAACCTTGAGGGGCTTCTGCTCCCGTCCGAGGGGCGTGTTGGCCGTGTTCTCCTTGGCGGTGATGGCGAACTGCTCGTTCTCGAACTCGGCGAAGGCGACGGCCCTGATCTGCACGTAACGCAACTCCTTGAAGCCTTCGAAGCGCTCGAAGATGGACGTGAGTTCGTCTTGGGAGACCTCCGTGGGGATGTTCTGCAAGAAGAGAATCTTGTTGGGACGGACGTATTCGTCGGGGACGGCGGCAGCTCCGGTCTTGCGAGGCTTAGCCTTAGCAGCGACTGGGCGGACCTCTGCCTTGGAGGCTTCCTCGGCGAGTTTGCGCTCTGTGGGAGATGGTCAGTAAAATGTGCGCGAGGGATTCGCGGTGCTTACCCTTCATGGTCAGACGCGCGCGCTTGTGCTCGTCGAACATGTCTTGGGCCTTGCGCTTCACGGTCTCGTCGCTGTGCGTCTTGGCTAGAGTGACCCTCATCTTCTTGCCGTACATTTCGAAACCAGTCATCTCCTCGACAGCCTCCAGGCAGGACTTCTTGCTATCGAAGACGATGAAGGCCTGTCCCTTGCGCTTCAGGCTCCTCTTGGCGACAATGTCGAGGATAGGTCCGTAGTGGTCGAAGACAGCGTGAAGCGCCTCCTTGAGAGTGTCAATCTTGATGCGCTCCTCGAGATTGTTCACCTGCATATCGTCAGCTCACTGGGCGCCACGGGGGTGCAATGTGTTCGCGTTTGTGAAGCTGGGATATACATACGTAGACTCTGAGGCAAGTACGTTAGCGGAGTTGCAGGTGAGAGTGAGAGTGGAATACTGACGTCTCGATTGGAACAGGGTACTTGGACGGATCCAGACCGCCTGCCGGGACGCTGTGCGTCACTCCCTCCATCGCGTCCATGGAGAGTAGCTGGCTTGAAGTTGAACGTGCTGCTTGTCTCCTTGACTGCTTGAGTGTTGTGGTTGTGGTTGCGGTGTTTTAGGAAGCTCGCGTTGATGAGGTTCCGAATTTCTGGAGCTCATCTTGCGCTAGTCTGGTATCGGCTTAGCGTAGCCGGCTCCAGTGGACCTTCCAAGGTTCCCCGGTCCCCACAGACATATCTCTCAGTCGGAATCGTCGTCATTCAACGACACTGTACCATCCCATCTACGCGAACGCGACGTCTCTGTGTGACCGATCTCTGCCTAGGGCGAGGACAAGGACAGGATCCCTGGGACGATGACTCTTCGTATTTCGCATCGTTAGATCGTTGCTTGGACCCTGGTGCAGACTTCCCGTCTAGACTCAAATATTATTAAGACGACAAGCTAGTCTGAGCAATGAAGGAGAGACTTCCAATCCGCAGAAGCATTTTAAGAGTATCAATACATAAGAGATATAAAATTCCAGGACCCCTAAAAGAGAAAACCATAAAAGATATATGAAACCTGGATCAAATTGGGAAGAATCTGTTTCTCCCTCCCAGAGACCTACCAAATCCATCACCATGACATTCGAGCCGTCCCTCCCCGTCGGCCTCAAATGGCGCTCCTCGACCCTCTTCATCTGCACCACCGTCGGCATAGGCGCCTTCACAGACATGTTCCTCTACGGGCTCATCGTCCCCGTCCTCCCCTTCATGCTCCAAGACCGCATCCACCTCCCCGACGAGAAAATCCAAACGACCATCTCCATCCTCCTCGCCATCTACGCCGCGGCGTCATGCCTCGCATCCCCCGTTACGGGCGTCCTGGCCGATAAACTGGCCTCCTCTCGCCAGCTCCCGTTCCTCCTGGGACTGATCCTGCTCCTCCTCTCCACCGTCCTCCTCGCGGTCGGCCAATCCGTCCCCATCCTCGCGCTTGCGCGACTCCTGCAAGGCGCCTCTGGAGGCGTCGTCTGGACCATCGGCCTGGCGCTGATTGTGGAAACCGTGGGGCAGAAGAACCTGGGCAAGACCATCGGCACGATTTTCAGCTTCTGCTCCGTGGCCGCGCTGTTCGCACCTATTGTCGGGGGACTCATCTACGCAAAGACTGGGTACGCTGGCGTCTTCGGTCTCGGCGTTGCCTTGCTTGTCATCGACTTCGTCATGCGGCTCCTCATGATCGAGAAGCGGGTTGCGGCGAAATACATCAGCGAGGAACCCCCTACATCCCCATCGTCGGACGCTGAATGTTCCGACTCAGACACTCCAAACGAGCAAACCTCCCTCCTCCCCCCATCCTCGTCCCCGGAACCCAATAACCCCTATAACCTCCCGCCGCCCACCACCCACCTCACAACAACCTTTCCCCTCCTCCTGACCCTCCGTACCCCCGCCCTCCCCGTCGCCCTCCTAATGGGCCTCATCCAAGCCCTCCTCCTCGGCTCCTTCGATGCCACCGTCCCCCTCGTCGCCTCCCAACACTTCTCCTTCAACAGCCTCTCAGCCGGCCTCCTTTTCTTCCCCCTCGGCGCCGCAGACTTCTTCCTCGGCCCCGTCTTCGGTTACGCCGTCGATAGATGGGGTACCCGGCCTGTCTCCGTTGGCGGATTCGCGTTTCTGGTCCCCGCGCTGGCGAGCTTGCGTCTGCCGTTCGTGGCGGGGGTGAAAGATGGTGTGGATAAAGCTGCGCAGATCGCGTTGTATGCATGTCTACTCGCTGCGAACGGCATGGGTCTCGCTGTCATCAACTCGACGTCCATTGTTGAGAGCGGGAACGTGCTGGATAAGTACTTCAAGGCGAATCGCGAACTGTTTGGGCACCAGCCGCCGTATGCGCAGCTGTATGGGCTGAATAGTATGATGTGGAGTGCTGGGTTGACGGTGGGGCCGCTGATTAGTGGGGTGTTGAGGGAGAGGATTGGGTATGGGGGGATGAATGCGGTGTTGGCGGGGATTTGTGCGGTGACGGCTGGGCTGGCGTGGTGGTTTGTTGGGAGGAGGTAGGATGGGGAGGGAGGGGGAGGAGAAAGGGGGTAAGTAAGGTGTGGAATTGATAGATTTCGAGTTGGAGGTGGAGGTCGACTGTTGGCTGACAGATTGCCGCAGTTGTATATATTTAGACGGACATCCAACGCCGTAATGACGAGACGACATAGAACAAGAAGACGAAGAGTGGTATATGATACACGCGAATCATCTCTATCATCCCAACCCTTACTACCCTGAAGCACTGGAAGAAGGTGCGCAGTTCAGATTGCATTTTCATAAAAGAAAAACATAGTTTTCGGATGCAGGTTACACTTCCTCGAGTGCATGCCCTGGAGGCGTACCTCCTCCGTTTCAACAGTCGATACCAGGCGGGATTCCACAGCGATGGAATTGAACCGTCCTGACTCTCCGCGGTCGTTGATTTTCCAGCGTGATCGACAACGAAGGGGCAATGCTGGTCTCGTGTTCGTATCCTCGAGGACCGTTTTGGAAGCATGGCCACCTTATAGCCAATCAAGACATCGACCGCCTTACCAGGTCGCGACCACACAGTGCAAATCACCAGAGAGCGGAAAGTGTCCAACCTCCTCTTTCCGGTAACGATTATTCCTCGGAGCGAAGCATCATAGGTTGTCGCGACAAGGGAGCGGGAAAGCTTATTTCGATATACGATGAATCTGCCGGCCGTGCGATTGCATAGTGGGAGCTCTAAATATACCACCACTCCCTACGTCCTTCATATTGCCGTACTATGCTCTACGAATCCATGGGATCTTCCCTGGATAACAATTCAGACCCCCACAAGCCATAGCGATGGCGGCTCTTCCCACAACAACCCAGTGCGCAGAGGCACCCTCCGGCACTGCCTGCATACCACCTTGCGGTGTAAGTCACCCTCCGCCAATCCATCCCATCACGTTCCCCAGCTTCTCCACCACGCTTTCAGAACCCCCAAAAACCCTAGCTCACAGAGTCAACAACAGTACACATGCCTAGACGCCTACATCGTCCGCAACTCGACGCCCTGCGGCGCGCGCGAGTACGGCTGCATGTGCGGCCGCGCCGACGCCTACAAGAACGCCGCCTGCTGCATGACGCCCGCCTGCCCGCTCGCCTCGCAGCAATCGCTGTCGCTGGACTTCCTGCTGCAGTTCTGCACCTCGTTCAACCATTCCGCGAGCTACCCCCTCGCGGTGGACTGCGCGAACTGGACGGCGCCTCCGGTGCCGACGAGTAGTAGTAATAGCGGCGCTGCGACGGCGCATGCACGGACGGCCGTGGATGGGAAGGCGATTGCTGGGGGGGTTGGGGGTGGGG
>JAFHBW010000482.1:0-16176 GCA_019022765.1 Westerdykella sp. P71
ATGCAGCTAGAAAGGCGTGAAAAGTTAGGTAGGGTGCCAGCTCGCTTGTACTGCCAGCTCGCTTGTAAACCACGTTAATTACTTGATCTATGATTGTATGGTGTTGAGTTTTGCATGGGTTGAGAGCCGTGATGTCAGGAAGACTGCCGATGTTCGGCGCTCGGCTACTCCGTATATTTGATCATGGCTGCGTAGTTTACATCCCTGCAGTATTCTAGATCACGATTGCGTACATCTGAGAGGGGGGGCGCCGCCAGGGAATTTGGGGCGGCGCCGAAAAGTTCTACCCATCTCAAAACCTTGGGGACAAATCTCATCAGCCAGAAAACGACATAACTATAACATAAGCAGGTTTACAATAACTAACTAGTTACAGGCGGCTAGTGCTTAAGGGGGTTAGCAGTTAACTTAGCGGGCAGCCTAAACGCCTGTCGTGGAGACTTTCCTGACAGTCGACTTCTTTACCTGGACGGTATTTAACCCTGGGCGTCAAAGGGCTCCACGGCCGTTGGTTGTTGCTATATCCGTAACAGCGACCTTAAATAGTTATATGTGATCGAACTGCGCGAACATGGATCAGGACTGTGTGTATTGCACTTCCGGGATGCTGTGTAACTGAATTGGCTTCCGATTTTGCCTTCACCGGGACGATAATACCCTCCGAGGCGATACTGAGACAATTCAGGGATCCCCGCTATTTGCTTACACAAATTTTGTCAACGGCTGGACGAATGACCATTGCTGAACCATCTTGAAGATGCATAAAATCCGCTTTCACAAGGTCGTTTAAAGATCGAACGATTATTGGACCCGCCTCGCTAACATGTGTATGCAGTACAGTTCCCCGCCGTGCCTTGTAAGCGCCACGCAGAGTTGCCTTCACTTTCGGTTGAGCTGCAGCCACCCAGCCTGTTTGCTTTGTGGCACAGTATGTGCAGCGCGAGCGTCCGTTATTGGACATGGAGTCAGGTGCTTGAGGCCGCCTATTTTATCTCAGCCGCATGGCCAACTTGTCGTAGAGACTTTACTCGACGTCACCGTCACCACCTTACCTCTCCACACAACGTGCCATTCGCAGAATCCTGCAAATCTTCTAGCAGAGTCATATTTGCGCGCCACATCCGAACGTTGCCCTATATTCCGCCATCGAAATCCATGACGGGCCGTATATGACTTGACTGGTCTATCACAACTCGCCTTTCGAAGCTCGGCTGCAATCTGATTCCTTGCTAACCATGCCTACCTCATCAATCATCGAGTCTGAACGGACGAGTCCTAAGATTTCCGAGAACGACAAAGACCCGGAGGGGTTCCTGAAGCAATGTTCTGGGTTCACGCAAGGATCGGCAAAACGCTGTAAACACCGCTTCAGTCGGCGGCAACGGGTGATCTTTGAGAATTCGACCCTGAAGTATCTACCAACTTGCAACAACCACACCGAGCAGCGAGCCTTCGCTGGTACATGCAAGCACATACAGGACGGCGGTACTCCATGTGGTCGGCTGTTCAGGTGGAGGCCCCCGTACCTTGAACTCTGTCCGGACCATGCGTCATGCCCCAATACCGATACACCCTGTTACTTTCTCAAGCTTCCAACCGAAATCAGGTTGATGATATTTGGCTACCTTGCCCCGGACGAACCAATCAGAAACTGGAACGACCACATAAGCTTTGGACCTTTTTCCCCGTATGAGGAACCTATTTCGCCCAAGGTCCTGTTAAATATATCCCTCGTGAGCCGACAAATATCTTTGGATGTACAAGGTCTGATCTTTTCCACCGTACCGTTCGTCATCGACATCCGGGACGGGCTGTTCATGTGCGGCCTCAAGCTACTGCAGCCAACCAAGCCAGATGGCTCGCCGCACCTTAGCACCGCGGACAAATACAAAGAGATGCAGAAATCCAGGTTCATTAAGAACTTCAATTTTCGAGCCGTCAGGAACTACCAATTGGAAATTCGGGTCCAGAATGTCGCAGATCATATGAGGAGGTTGAACAGTGAATTGGCCAATTGGGACGAAGAAGTGGAATTGTACGATGTACGAGGTACGCCGAACACAACTCCATTCTCGTGTGATTTGGACCCTACCACCTTTCAATCTTAGCCAGCTGACATGACACAGATTACGTCGCCGTGGCTGTCTCGGGAATCCTCGCGAAAGCAGAGCGCCTGTCACGATTGGAGGTTCGACTGTGCGTCTCTGGCTTTAACTGGACCCAGGGTGAACTCCTCGAAAACGCAAAATGTGTTCTGGGTCCACTGGAAAGGCTAAGAAACGTGCTTCATACGCGTCTCTATGGGGTATACGGCGACCCTATCTCCCCGACCCTCGGTCCTCAGCTGCGCTTCGTCCAACGAGTGACTGGTGGGTTCTACCAGTCCATTGGGCGCCGTGACGACGGAACTCGGATTCTGCTAGGCCCAGGTAGCCAGGCTTTCGACGAATACAAAACATGGTTGGAAGGCCTGCTTACGCAAAGGGCGGATACCTCTATGGTCCAGAAGTCGCGAGTGCATGCCATGTTCATTGGGCTGAAGGACTTCTACTCACAATTCCTCAAGATGGCTCCCTCCGAGGTGACCTTGAATCGGATCGGCAGATATACTTTTCTCCACCGGGCTCGGGTGGCACGCGAGAGGGAGGATGTGGAAACATTTCGTTTGGTGGAGAATGAACTTGTGCAGGCCTGGTTGGATTATCTGGAACGGATGGCGAAACAAAAACAGTCCCTGAGCCGGAGCCTGGTGCGAATGTTGGCAATGGATACATACCCCACACAAGGCCAAGGTGCCGACTCGGTTATCGACTCCTCCGCACCCGTTCCAGGCGCTGATCTAAAACCCAAACGCGTTCCCAATGAAGCGAGGTTGGGGCCTGCCCGTGGTGGTCCATTGCAGAGCCAAAAACTAATCCAGAGAGTCCATGAAGTAATCAAGAATCGAAATGCACAGCGACCCATACAGGAGAATTATACATGCGCAGCAGGGAATCCAGCCAACCTGACTGACCCAGACAAAGTCGCGGCCTTCGATCGGCTTATGGACAGCACATCAAAGCACATACAAGCGCCCACTTCCTCCGTAGCAGCGGACGAGAAGATTTGCAATTTGGACGAAGAGGGGATAAACACTCAACTTCAGTCGCCGGGACAGGACCTCGACGTACGTATGCGACCGATCCAGGTTCTGGCTCCCGGTGCCTGTTGTTTCAGTCTTGTTGGCGGCTCTCTGCACGCTTCCGGAACACCTACGCCATTGCCCGTGGGGCCGGACGCAACTGCGAGATATCAGGATGGGGCAACGCAGCAGATTGTGCCACTTCAACAGCAATGACATATATATGGCAGGAAGGCTTCGAAACCCCCAATCTGTGTTTGGTATCCAGGGCCAGGCCAAGAGCGAGTGTGGGCGTTGAAGTCCGGTTTCGTTCGAAGCAACCAACTCTTCCAAGCGAGGCGAACGATAGGAAGCTCTATATCCAGTCCATCGAGGGGAGTCATCTGGTGTAGTGTACCCAGCAGTCACTTTCATCGTGCAGTGAATTTGTGAGAAGGGAAGGACTACGGTGGTATAAGGACTTAGTACTTAATGACTGCAGTGAGAATACCATTCTTGGGAAATATATTATCAATGTATACACTCTCTATCCGTTCCATTCGCGTGGGAAATACCATCAAAATTCAGTTCTTGTCAAGAGATGTATTCACCCTTGCTATCACATGTACTGTAAATGTGTACAGCTCTATCGGCTAGTATTACTCCTTTGAAGTCAAGTCTAAACTGAACATCGTTAGCGTAATCTATGGATGGTGACTGCAGATCGTGCGCCAACCGCAAATGGCAGATGGGCTGAGTTTGGCGGGGTTGTGAGACGAGGAGACGGCTGGCTGACTGATTTTACACAGCCTCCCGTGGGCGTTTCATGGGACGCAAGACAATGATTGAAATGATGGCCGTACCCTACGGTACCGCCTTGACCGGTCGACGACCGTGAATGTTCCCAGCCTGGACCCAGCAGCATCGTGTCGATAAGAGCGCAGGCGGGTACTCGCTGTTCAATAATACTTGCCGTGTGCTTCATATCTCTTCTGCTGCTTTAGACTGCTTCCTATGAGATTTGCAACAGAGGCGCGCTGTGCTCTCAGGGTTCTACAATAGAAGGCGAGCTCGAAAGGAGCATGTTGGGCTAACATGGCAGAGGTACCTAATACTTCCCTTTATCATTGCTCCTTTGTCGGTTCCGTGCACTATCTCACTATCGCACACCCCTCAAACTCTTTCTTTCACCATGTGTTCCTCCAGTTCTCTCAATATAGTCTCCTTGCAACTTGGACGTCCTCATGTGTTGTCCAAGTCTAAAACCGGGACAACTCTAGATTGCAATCCAACCGCCATCACTCCTGTCGCTTCAGCACAAAGACAGCGGGTTCGACGAAGCAGAAGATGATAGTACTCGGTCGTCGAATTTTCCCCGCACGTCTGGAACGTCGGCCGCAGTCCTGGTACCTACTCGATTCGAAAGTCTCCCACAGCAAGGCGTTGAAGCACCCCCATCAAAGCTCGGTGCGCTCGTCACCACGACCGCCGGCCCTCTCTCGCCGTCGGGCGCCTCTGGATCTGTTACGGATCCCATTGACTATAGGGCGTTTGATAGTGAAGACATCTACGACATCGAAGACCCAGACTCAAGCGACGCTTGGGTGGACGAGGCAAGCTCACGCCCCATTGCATCTGCAAGAGTGCCGTTGCTACCGCCGTTCATTACTGGTCATGGTCGGAGATTGAGGGTCGAGCAGACGGTGCCCGCTGCTGTGGGGGCATTGTTGCTGGTAGGGGTGTTTGTGTGGACTTGGGCAGTGGCGTGGTGGGGAGTGAGAGGGTTGAGTGGCTAGAAAGATGACGGAGTTGGGCTGGCCATATTGGATGAAAAGGCAAATTGATGAGGGAAGAACGAAGCATGGGGGGAAAACTCGTTACCGAAAGGGGGAAACGATCGTTCAACGTTAGGAGGCGGAGATGGCGGAAGATACAGTTTTGCCTTGGGCCATGAATCTTATAAGGGTTTTAAAGTCTTTCAATCCATGCCTCCGAGCGAAATATTGGGGTACGAAGCAAGGCGATTCGCGTCCTGCAGTGCTCTGAAATGGAAAATGATGGAACACCGTACCTAGGTAGTGAATAGGGTTGAAGTCGAAAGTGATCAGGGATCGGTACTTTGCCACAGCACGCACTTGGTATCGAGCTGTCGACAAAAGTCCAAATTCAGAAACATAATAGACTACACAGGATTCGAGGGTTGGAGAGATGAAGGTGTGGGAGCATTCCAAGGTTGATATCCGATATATATCGCACTAGTCCCTTTCTTCGGCCCAACCTCGGCTCACTGCCAAGACTCAGGAACTTCGGCCGGCAGTCCAACATCTTCAACTGGAGCCCGGCAATCCACCACAGCCATTGTCATCCCCTCCCTCCGCACAATTTCATCATGAGCTCCGTCCGCTTCGCTCGCGCTGCCCTGCGCACGGTACGACCGGCCGCCATTGCCCGCCCGCTCCAGCGCAGGGGCTACGCCGACGTCGCGTCCGACAAGATCAAGCTGTCGCTTGCTCTCCCCCATCAGGTGCGTCGGAAATCTATGCCATTGGACTTGGAGAGACGTTTTTGGGGCCATGTTTTTGCAATTGGAGTTCAGCCATGTGCTAATGAAGTGTTGCGCAGTCCATCTACAAGTCCCAGGATGTGTAGGTTTTCCACCTCCCGATACCCCGTTAGCCCGATTAAGCGACGAATACCTCGAATCGTCCTTTTTGTACAGGAAGCAGGAGCATTGGGTGCCATTTTGAGAACGCTTGTGCTGATGGAGCGATGATTGTAGCGTCCAGGTTAACCTCCCCGCGGAAACCGGCGATATGGGTGTTTTGGCGAACCACGTCCCCTCGATCGAGCAGCTGAAGCCCGGACTTGTGGAGATCATTGAGGAGAGCGGTGGTAGCAAGCAGTTCTTCCGTACGTGCGCTTTCTATTATGGACGATCCAATTTGGTTGTGAAGAGGGGGACTGGTGGCGCAAGATGAAGGCTGCATGGGACAATTGCAAGTTCATGGACGCTAACTCTGACATAGTTTCCGGCGGATTTGCTGTCGTCCAGCCCGGCTCCCAGCTGAGCATCAACGCCGTCGAGGGATATCCTCTGGAGGATTTCAGCGCTGAGGTGAGCACCCAGTGCTGCTGATTCTCTTCTGATACTAACGGGTATAAGGCTGTACGGAACCAGATTGCGGAGGCCCAGAAGATCGCCAGCGGAAGCGGAAGCGAGCAGGACATTGCCGAGGCCAAGATTGAGCTCGAGGTGCGTTGACATATGTGCCTGGACTTCTGGAATCGAAAGTCGCTAACGGTCGTGAACAGGTCCTTGAGAGCCTCCAGGCTGCTCTTAAGTAAATGTGACATATAGCCTTTTGTTAGCCTTGCGTTGCATGATTATGTACAATATCAGGTGCGGACAGGAGGCCCCTTCCGCAGGCAAAAGATAGAAGGTGCTTTCCAGCTATGAGACATTTACATTTCCTACCGTGTTATGGTCACGCTTCCTTCGCCCCTCGAATTCGAGTGCACTCCATATGCGAGAAGTCCGCGCCGTTTTTGATCGGCCCTTCGAATCAGGCACATCTTAGCCCCTGAACCCATAGTTCTGCTTTTCCAATTGCCGATAGGACGTCTTACTTCCTACCGTCTACCCCTAATAACAGCTAGTTCCACATCAAGACTCCTGCAACAGCAGCATGAAATGCCGAGCGCGTTGGACGGACCACAACATCGCTGACCTACATACTAAGAGGGCTTCTAGCAGATTCAGCGGAAGATGAAAAATCGGAGCAACGAACCACAACCCACAAGGGGAAAATCAACTCGATCAATCCATTCTAGAGGTAACATGCTACACGAAAGTACACTGGAGGACACCGACCGCGCAAAACGCGTATACTCCCCTTCAGCCAAAATGCTGGCTACCTGATCCGGAAGGGCCATTGCGTTCCACTACCATCCACCACTCCCTCCGACCGTCACCATTACACCACCCCGAACCCGCACCGAGCCGCACCTAGGTGGGCCGCTACAAAGCAGCATCTCAACGAAAACCCTCGCACAGCCTCCTCCAATGCGAAGCTTGAAGTGCCTGTAATCTTCGCACCTCTGCTTTCCAGTTGTGAACAACGACCGACGGAGTACCTCCCGCATAAAGACTAGGCAAACATCCAAAGGGCATTGTCCCATGAGATATGACTTGGGATTTCCAATGTACCCCCAACCAAAATAGGAGCCTTTCTATCTTACGCGGGAGTGAAAAGGGTATTAGCAACACGACCCACCTATGGAAGAAAAAGAGATCCACGCATTAGCGAACCTGGAAGCGTTGTACCAGCAGCGCACCGAATCCAGACGCGACGCTCGTCTGCTGGTGAAGGAACAGGGACTCGTCGGGTAACTTATCATACTCCTCACAGTGGACAACGCAGGCCGACTCAAGTAATCAAGACGCCGAGCGAGTGGGAAACCAGTCCAACTTCCACTCCCACCGGGACTATTTTTCGAGCGGACAAGACACAACGGTCGAATGGTGCTGGTTGAAGGCTCCCCGTCTCCGGTCCCTCACACACAACATACAACATCCAACATCCGGCATCCATTGCCACGAGAAACCACGCCCTATTCCATCTCCAAACGGTCCATCGCAGATATATACACCCCGTGCCGTTTCGTCCCAACAACGCACCGAGAATATCACCAGAACCGATATATTTGACATACGGTACCTCCTCCCTCCCCCACCACCACCACCTTACTCGCGTCAAAGTACGTCCCGCTCCCTCTACTCGTACGAGACAAGGAAGACCTAACAGCAAAAACGACCCTCGAATTCTCACGAGGCGTCTACTCAGAACTCCGCAGCTTCTACCCCCGTCTGTTCCTTCTACACTGCATATTAGGGGAGCAACTCACAGGCTTAGCAACGGGGAACACAGCAAGAGCGACGAACTACAGGCCAGAGAAATCCACTCCGGGCTGGATACAGTGTGCCCCAGTCAACCCTCGTGGAGTACAGACGCACAGACGCACTTGCTCGCTACATGTGAATGACAGAGTACCCGCGGTTTTCCTTTCTTCCTGTATCTTGGGGAGTAAGAGGGAATGGAGAACACTGAAGCTGGATATCGGACCGAGATGGAAAGGAAGGGAAATGGGGAATAGGCACCACACTGTACTGTACAAGCACACGGGCAGATGGACATGGAGATGCACATGGAGATGTACATGTAGATATCAAGAGACCCCCGTTCATCAGAGGCGGAATCCAGGCGGAGATATTTTTCACAGCAAGGCAGATCAGATCGGAAATGCCCCGAATATCTACGGAGGACTAGACTAGATACAATATCGCACCTTTTCATCCCCGCCAAACCCAAATCCATCCTCCATACTATACCTCCCCCTACCCCAATAGGCCCTTCCGCACATCCCATCTACCCTCCCATCACCTCCGACCCTCATGCATGCACACCACCCCATCCCACCCTTCGATCCCCGTCGGCTCGATCCGAAGCCGAAGCCGCCATACATGCGGGATCGCGACGTAGGTGACATCAAGTCGCGTGCCTCGCAGGCTCAGCACGGATTCACCGCTGCTCTGCATTGGGCTGGCTGGCGCTTCCCGTTGTCCGGCCGGAGGGGATGCAATTGCTTGATGCGTGGTGCGTGGTGCGTGGTGCTTGGATGCTTGGGGAGTCTATAACTTAAAGCCGGAATGCCGACAGACTTGTGATGGCGGGAATGCAGCATGCGTCCCTTTGCGAGGGTCGAGGGGCGAGGGGGGCTGCGTAGCATGCATCGCCATCGCCATCGCCATCGGCGTCGTTGTTCCTGGTTGGGAGGGAGGATAGGGATACGGAGTACGGAGTACGTACCCATCCATCCATAACCTTGCTCCAATCGTAATCGTCTAGGGTTTGCAAGGGGAAGGGAAGGAAGAAAAAGGGTTGGACTCGGCTCGCATGCAAACCCCATCGATCGAAAAAAGCAGGTTTAACAATCTCCATCTCCATCCCTACCTCCCATTGGCCACGCCACTTCCAATTCCGGTTCCAATTCCCTAACATCACAGTAGCCTTACTTCGATTCGAGGGAAATCCTCCGAGGAAAGGTGGGTGTGGGTGGAGTGGAGTGGAGTGGGTCCCCCCCCATGTATGTACATACATACTGTGTACAGTAGACAACCCCACCATCACAGAATCCGCTCGTGCAGTCCATACATGTACGATGATGTCGCCTCACATGCACATCCACAGATCGGAGCAATGCGCTCGCTCGCCCTGTCGAACGGCCGTCTGTCTGTTTCTTATACGCAGACATGCCAGACATGCCATGCCAGCGCATGCGCAGCGGCAGAGGCAGAGGCGCGGACGTGGGCGGTGGGCAGTTCCAAGGTTGCAGCAGATCTGGCATTTTGGAGGTAGATCACCATCGGCGCAAGGCAGGGTGATGTTTACTTACCATTCGCTAGTAGTATCCGTGGCGGGTTGAAGTGCCGAGGGTGTGAATGAAGTTGAAGGTCGGCGATATGGGAGTAGTGAGGCTAGTAGTAGTATCTAGGTGGATGTTGCAGTTGGGATGGCATGGCATGGCATGGCGGTGTGTTAGTGTTAGGGTTGAGACTTGAGACTTGAGAGGGAGTGGAGTGGAGTGGAGTGGAGTGGTGAGGACCTCAGGGCTTGCATGTGGTGGACGGGCGTCAGGTGCAGGTGGCTGGGTTGTGGGTCCGATTGACGAGGCGCGAGAGGGAGGAGGAGTACACTACGAGGAGAGTGGTGATGTATCATCTGTGGCGGAGGCCAGAGGCCGGAGGCTATACTGTTAGTCGACATCACGGTGGAGACGGAGGTCATTCGAGGAGCGCGAGATAGTCGGGCGGGAAAGGTCGGGATGCGATGGCGTTCAAGCGAATCGTACAGACTTTTATTTTAGCTACTAGGTAGCGTTCCAAGGCTCGAAGCCGTCTGTTCCAAGGTCATGAGGGGGAAAACAAAACGTGTTTCTCTGGCGTGTTGAAGGGAAGGAGTGGACACGTTGTCCGAGTTTGTTGCGGAGGGAATCCCGAGGTTATGGATGGGATGGGAGGAGGTTGAAACTGGGTGGATTGGGAAGGATGAGGCTGGACTCTGACGTCGGGCAGGATTACTGTGTATAATAAGCCACCAGCAGAGGCTGAGGCATCACGTGTTCGTCAAGCCACGTTCGCCTGAGGCTGGAGATGGAGGACCGTTTGAGGTCCACTGGAGAGAACTACACGGAAGTACGTGGGTTCGTTATAGATCCGGTGGTATGCGTCAGGAATAGATTGGGCCGATAGCGGCATCTCAAAGTTGCAAGTGGGCTGCATGTAGGCGCCTGCGGGTGAGACGAGACGAACAGTGGTTTGCAGGGATGTGGGTTCTACTACTCTGGCGCTCCCAGCACCAGCCTCCCACCAACCTACCATAACGGCGGGGCAAGAGCAGAGCTCGCTTGTCTCGTTCGCGTAAGTGATCGATATGGCGGTGAGAGAACCACAGCGCCGGAGCCCGCCATTTGGAAAGAAGTGGGAGGAATGAGGTGCTGGGGTGGAGGCAAAGGGGGAAATGGGCTGGTCTGGAACGGTGTATTCGGCGCAATTGTGTGTTTGGGGGGATGCGTGATGGGGAGGCAGCGGCAGTGGGAGGGCGAGATAGACACATGTGTTGTGTGCCAAGGGGCAGAGGATGCGGTGCGGATGAAGAGGACACGATAGAGGGCGTGGTGTTGAGGGGCACGACTGGGCACGACTGGGCACGACTTCTCAGGTGGGAAAGGTTCGGTGAGCAGGGATGTGGACGCACGGACGGTCGCCAAAGGACTGCCCCACCTGCCTGATAGAGAGGTCCGATTGGAAGTGGGCGGGAAGGAACGACCGGCCAAGTGCAGGTCGAGTCCGTCCGAAGTGGTTGATCAACCGGGAGATTGAGCCTGAGAAATGGATTCTTCCTCTGTCGGCAGAGAAGATGTTGTCCGATGAAGAGAGAGGCGTGGAAGAATTCATTGGGGGTTTGTACCACCGAAATGCATATCAAATTGATGATGTTGGGGGAAGAGCGGTCCGTGCAACGCAGCGAACCAAGACCGGAGGACGCTGATGGTTGGACCGCTAGCGGGGATGCATGGGGATACTGTGTACATGGAGCATGGATGGAGGAGCAGGCTGGGACCGCTGGGTGAGGCGTGGAGGAGGAAATCAGGGTCCAGCGGCACGTCAAGCTTTGTGCGACGGCTGGGAAGTGGAAAGCGGGCGTATCAGATGCGGCGCCCGCGATAGCCGCACGGCGTCGTCGTGGGAGAACTATGGTACTAGGACGAGTGCGTTCTTGCTTGTGGTCAGATGAGCATTATTGCGGGCAATGTTGGAGGTAACTTTGACCAGGCGTAGTGCGTGCGGCGGGCCGCGCGTGGAGGTTTATGTTTGTAAGGAAACAGGCGACTGTGGAGGGATGATCTGATGTTCTCTTAGTACTCGGTGCATGAGGGAGATTTGAGACGGCTGTGATGATCCTGCAATCCAGTCGATATCATTGTCTTGAACCTTTTTATCTTTTGTCTACATCAAACTCCAGTGTTGGTATGGCGTCAGAATACAGGGAAGCTCCCGATGCGAAGAAACGGGTCCCTAAAAGAATCCCCAAAACGTCCATCCCGCGCTAGTTCAGGAAGATATTAGCGCCATGACCGGGGTGCGCGCTTGCAGGGAACCACTCGCCAAACGGCCCATATCGCGGCGATAGACTCGGATAGAGAGGTAAATACTCCACTACTGATTCTCCTCCGGCCTGCGCAGAGTCTAGAGATCGCTGTCGAGCTGAGAATGTTGGCTGATGATCTCTCGGTTCCAAGCAAAGAGGCGGTATAGGGTAACCTGTGGTGGTCAGATGAAAGGCCATGACGGGCGTTGGGAGGCACACTGGAGCTGCATGTCTTGCCGGGCAGGATGCAGCTCGGCGCCGTGATTGGCCGGCCTCATTTCCTGTCCAGGCCGCTACTACTCCACATGCTTCATGGCTGCACCTGCAGTGCTGCACTCAAGCTGCATCGTGCAATTTCTTTCTCAACCGCCTTGACTTCTGGTTATTCCCCTTTGCTTCGTCTTTTCCTCCTCCTCTCATCATCACGGAGCTATTGCGGTTGTTTTTGTCGCAGCCACATTATCACCATCGTAGCCTTAGCCGTCGCTGAGGCGACCCGACAACCCCTCCACACCACCAGTTGACCCCAGTTCCCAGTTGGTCGACTATCCGACGCTCGGGACAAGCACGACTTGGACTTCGACTTTGCGCTGCTCTCAATTCTCTTTTCTCTCCTCCACCACACTCTTCTCTTTCTCTTCACCACCAGGAACCTGCCGTCTCTCGCAGACGTGCCCCCTGTGTTCCCCGGCCTCACCAGTGACCAGCCCGCCGCACGCAACCCTGTGCCTCCACCGGCACCCTGTGTTTCCCTCTCTAGCGTGCTTCGTGCATCGTCCGCCCCGGCCGTCCTGCACCTGCACCTCACCTGTGGCCTATCTCGACGCGCCCTCCTTGGCCTGCCACCTCCACTGGTCTCTTGCACTCCTCCTCCAGCCAGCCCCGCTGCTGCATATTACCTGCGCGTCCCCCGTCCTTCTCTGAAGGTTCCTCACCTAGGACTCCCACCCCCCTAGGGCACCAGGAGGAACTCCCACGGTACGTCCAGCCAGCCCCCAAAACACCCTCTCTCCCGACTCCGCCAAGCCTCACCTCAGAACCACCACCAACAACCTCATCCTCCACCTCCTTCGAGTCCTCGCCTCCTTTCGAGCCCCGTCACCTGTTCTCCCTCTCGCGGCTTTGTGCTGACCCTCCAGGTTCCCGACGTGACCGTGGTCAACAGCCCCAGGCCCCCCGCTCTCGCCCTCGCCCTACTCGCAGGCCTTCCACGTTTCGAAGGAGCAACAGACTCCCACCACATTGCACTTCCTTCGATTCTTCCCTCTTCGTGGCCATTTCTCCTCCTCTCCTCCACCTACAACATCGCTTCCCAACCCCCACACCTATATGCACCCGCCCGCTACTTCTAAAACATGGACACTGAGGATGGTCAGGTTTTCATAAAGGTACGGAACTACACGACTGGGATTCTACCTGTAGGAAGTATTCCCTACAGGATAGCTCCCCCCTTCGCCCCCGAAAAACCCTACGAAATGCTGATTCTTTCCCCAGACCCTCGCGTACTTTGTACGAACGCATGAAAAAGCCCTCGCAAACGCCTTGCAGTTGCAGCGCCAGACACCCAAACATGGGCAAGGTACCGCAGCCGCGCAGTCCTCGCCCACTTCCACCGTCACAAACTCCTCCTCCAGCTCCAGCGTATGGGCCGCTGCCCTATCGCTCCCCTCGCTGACCTTCACCTCCCCGACGTTGAAGCCCGTCAAAATCACACTGACACCCCATCACCTCTTCTACCTGCTCTCTCGGTTCGAAGAGCTGGGCATCGAAGTTGGGCCTATGAATGTGCGCCTCGAGAACATTCATACTGACGCACATCCCGCAAACTATGTGTCATTCCTCAGTAGTGCTCAGCGGAACAAGTCGAGGTCCTCGGACCAAAACTCCATCCATTCCGTTTCCAGCATCCGCAGTGTCATGTCTGGCATGTCTTCTCTCTGGTCGTCTCTCCGTCTCTCCTCTAACAGCGCAGCCAAGGCCGAGAAGCAGAAGGCCGCCATCCAGGAAGATTTGAAATACCTCTTCTCCGCCTTCACCAAGATTCCGTGCTTGAGGCTGGCCCCGGACCACAAGGCCAAACTCATTGCTGGATACGAGGAGTTCCCATTCGACAGTGCCGTGCCTCTGTTCGCCTTCAAGAACGTCACCGCGCTGGAGATCTACGATGTGGACTTCCGCCAGTTCTACGGCTGGGATCGATTGGCCGACAATCTGCGTAGCCTAACAGTGAAACGCGCAGGTGTGGACGACCCCGCCGACCTCCTCATTCACATCGTCCTGGACGACATGGACAAGCGACGAAGGCGCTCCGCCAAAGTCCCCCCATCCCCATCCGTGCCGTATCCTTCGGGAAGCCCGACCCCGAGGCACGCCCAGTTGGCCCACTCGCAATCTCCCCCCTTGTCACCCGCCGTCGACAAGCACCCGGGGAGTCCAACCTCCAAGGCCGCTGCTCGACGTCAACGAAGCACGTCTCCAACACGACCCCACAGCTCGCGGCATGGCTCAGTACAGGCATACGGAAAGAACAGCGCGCCAAACCTGAGGCGCTCGTCGGGAAGCTCGGGCTCCAGTGTCCGATCCGCGACACCCAGGGGAAGCTCCTCCAACCTACTCTCGCTCGGATGGTTCCCTTCTACCAAGTGGCGGTTCCTTCGTCACCTTAGCCTGGCTGACAATGCGCTGACCAACATCTCAGCCACCAGCCTGGCCCCTCTGGCGAACACGCTGCAATCGCTTGACCTATCTTCGAATTTGTTCGTGGAAATCCCGGATAGTCTAGCAACGTTGTCTTGTCTCCGTGCCCTCAATCTGTCCAACTGCATGATCGATAGCCTGCACTCACTAACCCGCAACCCCCTGCCTGCGATTACCACCCTCAACCTTCGCTCGAACCGACTTAGTTCGCTCGCTGGCGTCGAGCGCATACCCACGTTGGAACGTGTGGATGTGAGGGATAACAAGTTGACGGATCCTACCGAGATTGCCAGGCTGACTGGTGTTCCGGACTCGTTGAGAGAAGTCTACGTCAACCGCAACCCTTTCTGCAAAGCATACCCAAATTATAGGGTCACCATTTTCAATCTATTCAGGAAGACGCCAGGGTACACCGAGGACATCATCATAGACACAGAAGGTCCGCGAAGTAGTGAACGCAAGCATCTGGTCGATCGAGCGCCCGAGTTGCCCAACCCTCCCGTGGTGAAGCCGCCTCCCGAGGAAGAGCCACCCGCGCCTTACGTCCCGCCCAAGGTGATCATCCCCATCGACAATACCGCAAGCGCTACGAACACTCCTCGCAGGATGAACTCGCACCATCGGTCGAAGAGTGGCCTTACCGGGTCGCAGAGGAAGAAGAAACCGACAAAGAGGAGGGTGGTCGAATTGTCCCAGAGCGAGAGCTCCCAAGGTGGCCCCGAGCCTGCTGCCTTCACACCTACGGAGAATCCCTTTGCATCCGTCTCGCATTCCGTGGCAGCTCCCAATACATCGGACCCTGCGGCTGATGTGAGAGCTGAAATCACGCCTCCAGCCGACCAGCCGAAGACCCAAATAGGAGCTAGCCCATCGCCTCAGAAGCCTCCAGCGGAGCAGGCTGCTGCCGAACTGCCAGCACCACCAGCACCGCCAGCACCGCTCAAAAAGCAAGAGTTACCGCCCATTGACACGGGCTTGTCGCAACGGCCGGCCAATGCTGCTCCCGAATTCGACGTGGGCAGTGATTTGTACAAGAAGAAGATTGAGGCCCTTCGACAGGATTTTGGCTCCAACTGGTTGAGCGCACTCGGGGACGACGGCTGGGATAGCCCCACCATGACCTCTTTCCAAGAAGGAACATACACATCACCGGCCATGAAGCCTGGCCTCCATCGTACACCCAGCCAGGGCATTGTGTCAGGCGGCCGAACGCTCGGCTGATACCCTGCCCCCAAAAGAAGCTTGATTCCATCTCGTTGCGCCAGTTATCCGGTGGAAGAGGTGCATGATTCCTCTTCATGATGATATTTTTGCGATACCCCCCATTTGTTTCTCGTCTCTTGCTTTTAGATACGGCTGGACTTTCCGTCCGTATCCAGCGTCTTCTCTTCTCGAATGTGTGTTTTACCATTTGGTTATCGACGTTGGTTTTCCGCGTCCTCAAGAGTTTTTCTTTTTGCTTGGCGTTGGGCGAGTACTGGTCTTGGAAGATTTCATCTTTTCCTCTCGGTTTGGGCTGGTGTATGCTTAGCATTTTGCTCTCTTCTCTTCTCTTCTCTTCTTCTTCTTCTTCTTCTTCTTCTTCTTCTTCTTCTTCTTGTTGTTGTTCTTCTTCTTCTTGTTCTTCATCTTCTTCTTGTTATTATTCTTCTTCTTGTAGTTTATAAAAAT
>JAFHBW010000483.1:0-16028 GCA_019022765.1 Westerdykella sp. P71
GCGGGAGGGGCCTGACTGATATTTGGAGCCAAAACCAAATGCCCAAAGCGCCGTCGACGAGGGGGACTGACCGTCACGCCCGTGTGGACGCCGAGGGAGGGAGATGTGTGCGGTCACTGCGGTCACTACTGCGGTGACTGTGGTCACTGCGGTGTTAAACCAGTTGCGGCAACGGGAGCAGCCAGTGCAGGGAAGGGCCAGGAAAAGAGTCAGATGTTAGATGTCAGGATTCAGGACCACGTCCACCTGTCACCATACGGCGTACACGAAGGGGGTGACGACGAAGAAGGGCCGCCGCCGCTTGGATCAGATGCGAGGGCAAGCAAGACTCTCAGCGTCTCTCAGCGAACCTGACACGGTGCTGGGAAGATGCCAGGCATATGCCAGGCTTTGCAAGTTGCGTGTGCGACATGCGACATGCGCCCTAGTCCCGCAGTTAAACAAGCCCAACAGCCCCAAGAAGCCAAAGAGCCAAAAAGCCAAAAAAGCCAGCCCACAGCCCACAGCCCGCCCAGCCGCCGCCAGCCATCAGCCATCAGCCATCAGGCGTGACCGGGCCCGGACGCGGTGTGTGGTTCTTCTTTTGCTGGGGTGTCTGACGGGGGAGGGGAGGGGAGCTGGAGAGACTACTGGGAGCGATGAATCGATGATGCCCAGCAGCAGCCAAAGGTAAATGGTGCGGGCCGGTCAAGGCCGCCGTGTGCAGACGTGCAGGTGCAGGCCCCGGGGAGCGGAGCACCCATGGCACCCATGGAACCCATGTCCATGTCGCTTTAGCACAAGCACCCCGGCTAGCGTTAGCGCGTTAGCCTTCGCGTTAGCCAGGGTTATCCCGGGCACACACCGCTAAACACGCGCTAAGCCGGGGCACCCTCAGCGCTCTCGCATCCTCTCTCTTTCGCTCCAATCGCCCGCCAAGAACGGGACCAGCCGCAATGCCACATGGGATCTGCTGCACCCGTTGCCTTGCCTTGCCCGCCCTCGTGCTGAGACCCCAAAGGAAGGGGTGGACGGTGGACGGTCCCAGAAGAAAAAAGCTGTCCCTTCCTTTTTCCTTCTTTTCCTTTTTCCACGGATGCACTTCCCTCCGGGGCATGTCCCCCTTCCCTTATTAGCTTCCCCTCACTCCTCACTCCATTCCCTGGTCTGCCTGAGAGGTCTGAGAGGTCTGAGAGGTCTGGTCTGGAATCTAGATCCAAACCGACCGATGCATGCGTTGCGTTGCGTTTCGCATGGCATGGGAAGACCCGTTGTGCAACCTGAGCGTCATCGTCATCCGTCATCCGTCATCCCTCATCCATCATCCATCGCTCGCCGGACTTGTTCCTCCGCCTAGCTATTGATTCGTTGCCGTGCATGGTAGGAATAAGTACTGTGGTAACAGCAGGCTAGGGTACGAGAGAAGAGGAGAGATAGGGTAGGGGTGCATCTCCTCCTTCCTTCCTTTTCCTTCCTTCCGTGCAGATCAAATCGTGCATGCGCGCCGTGCCGCATGCCCACAGATCAATGTTAGTTTCGAGGCCACAAGAGATTGGGTGCGGGAACGCCCAGCAAGGCAAGGAAGGAGAAAGGCGGAAGGCGGCGCGGATAAGAGACCTCGAGGTGTGCACTGTGCGCATCATCCATCTCATCTGCCGCAACCACAAAAAGAGGTTAATGATGCGAGCTGTGAGCTGTGAGCTGTGAGCTGTGAGCTGTGAGCTTCGCAACGCCGCACCGCTGCAATGTACGCAGCAATGATGTACTAGTACTGGTACTAGTACACTGTACGTGTGTATGTACATATGTAGCTGCACGCTGCCCAGTGCAACGTGACCGCCCGCTGTAATACGCTGGCAATGCCGCATATAGTCCGGTACATATATCCACACAGCAGCCGTACTTTCATCCACACACGCAACCACGCACCCAGCCATGCAGCCATACATACAGCCATGCATGGCTGCATGCTCCATGTGCACGCCTCGCTCAAGCGGCGTGGCCGCCGTGCATACCCAGTACATTTCCTGCGGCACTGTTAGTCCTGTCCAGTGAATCCAGCGTCTCCAGCTCCCTGCAGCACGCTCGACCCGTCCCTTTACCCTGTGCGCCCTGCCGCTGTCCCGCAGAGCGCTGGTGACAGGTGACTTGCCCACTGCTGCACTGCTGAAGCCAGCCGCCCGCTCTGGCGATTATAATAATAATAACACGCATCAGCGTTACACCGCCCGCCGTTAATTCCCCCCTCGCACTTTTCTTCACCATGACATCGCTCCTGTGCAGATGCAGATGCCTCGTATCCCCCTTCCCCCTCTTCAACTTCTGCCCCCTCTCTTTGCGAGATCGTCAGACGGGGCAACTCTTCCGAGAACAAACCAGTACTGTTCATCAGTCCAACAACCGCGGCACCGTCACGGCGCGCTCCCAGCTTTGCCCACCATAATAACCCACCCACCCACCGCCCAGCCCACCGTGGAGACGCCTCCAACCCAGCAAACTCACTCACGGGTCGCCGGAGAACGCCCCCAAGCCCCCGACCCGCATGCCTCGAGCCAGTTACGAGTTGCCGTCGCCGTCGCCGTTCGCGGGCGCAAGCCGCCGTGAGTGGTAGCTGGTAGCTGGACGAGTGTTGATTGGTGCTAGGTGCCAACTTCATTCCCACACCCTGGGCCGTGGGTTTTGGGCAGGGGATCTTCATCAAAAAGGTGGGCAGGGAGTTGCCATGGAAAGGATCAGGGAAGAATCCCAACCGACGGTGACGATATTGGTAGGGCTGGTCCGGCTGGTCCGCTGTTGCCGCGCGCTGGCGCAAAAAAGCCGCTGGCCAATTCCGTCCGCCGCCTGCTCCCGCCGCCCTCCACCCCTCCACACCGTTCCCACATGGCCACGGAACCGGTCTCCAGTCATGAGTGATGAGTGATGAGTGCTCCAACCTGTTCGCAATTTATTCGCGCTGCCCTGCTTCGCCTTCACACTTCCCTGAACCCAGCAACAAAACAAGTCGTGCAGACTTTTTGTTGCTGCATCATTATGTGACCACCGCCCCGATGTGTGCGCGACATGTGCGTGACTGGCCTGCTTGCCTGCATCAGCCCACTCCTTCTGCCACCTCTGCCACTCTGCCACCCCATCAGCACGCTGCACTCTGCACTCTGCTTTCTGCCGTCAGCGGGGCACAGCGCAGAGAAAGCAAGGCCCTCCGCTCCTTTCCTTTTTCTTCCTTTCCCTACGCCCGTCACAGTCCCGCGTACAGAAAGACACAAAGACAGAAAGACGGCACGACGCCCCCTCCGCTGAGCCGCGGTACAAATCCAGAATCCAGAATCCATAGCAAAGGGTCGTACCACGCGGCGAGGGCTCGGTACGGCCCAGCGACGGGCTTCGGGCTTGGACGACTATTCTTCTTAGGGCGTCTGTCTCGTCCCACGCCGCCTTTCTGTCCGCCGTTGCGCCGGCCCAGGCAAGCATGCCATGACCTGCAGCGCGAGGTACCCGCTTTCGGTAAACCCTTTCTCGACCGAGTACGGAGTACCACCAGAGTCCAGTCGTCCATAGGCGCCTTGGCCGCCGTCGCCGCCGTATCCAACAACCTGCCAAACTGCCCGTCTTTCTCACATCTCAACCCATCTCCAATCTCCAATCTCTGGTAAGACGGTCCGCCCCCCAGAGTATATATATAGCTTCATCAGCAACGCGCCGATGAAGCTACATGTATGTGTTGGCCGTCTCATACACGGTTTTCCGTCGGCCGCCTTGCAGATGGGAGCAGTTGGTACCACAGAACTGGCCGGATGGCTGCGTTGAGGGATAATTAATTAAATCGCGGGGCGGACCAGCCCCTTCAGAACCGTTTGCTGACTTTGCTGACCCGTTGGCCTGTGTTCCCCTCAAATTGACAAGGTTGCCCCAGATCAATCCTCCGGTCCGAATACGCTGACCGCTGCATGGACTGTGTACTCTGTACTCCGTAGACGGTGTAATCCTCCATCTCCGCTGCTCACCACCGTGCTGCACCAATTGGGCATCTGCTCCATACACAGTCGAAGGCCATTCCTCGCAGTATACCCGTCCCGCGTGAATCCATGTCCGTGTGCGTGTGTGCCTGGCATTAATTGTCCGAGTTTTCAAGAACGCGTTGGCGGGTAAATCCATATCAATCAAACCGTGGTCAGCTGTGATCGGTCTAGAGAGTGGAATTCCGGGACCCTCGACAAGTTTCAAGTCACAAGACACACCGTCACCGGTCGCCCCTTGTACAGCTGTCGCTTCGCCGCTTCAAGGCTTCGGCCACCCTGTAATCAGATTGCATGCGCATCGCTCACTGTGCAGCCTCCCGCATAGCGTCCAGGTTGTGATTTGATTGTAAATGGCCACACCGCATTCACGCCGCATCGTGCCAGTCGGGTGCAACTGAGGCTGACAGCGGTTGGAAACGGCTTGGAGTTGCTGCGATGATTGACGAGATCGCAGAAAGTGGTTCTAGAGTGTCAGCATCTCTTTCGCTTTCGCATTGGCGCTCTGAATTTATCTGCACCATACACAGTAAGTGATAAAACCCCGCCGTAGTGGCATGGTAGGATGGAAATCCTTCGCCTCTTGCAGTGCAGCCGGAACCGCCGACCTCAAGAAAGCACCAGTCCGTCTGCATGGCATACACATAGTTGCTGCTGTTGATGGATGGATTGTGCCACGACCATGCCCGGTTGTTGTCGTTTTGTGGTTCTGCACATGGCAAGACCGGGAACTAAAGACGATGAAGCCCCGGAGCATGTGGCACGAGATCACGGGCCGGCACGAACCAGGAAGCAAAAGTTAAAACGAACTGGGTCGTTACCCTTTGCCTCATCTGGTCAGGATTTTAGATTGACGAAACCTGTCGTGTAACTGCCCCGGCTTTTTTATGCTGTGGGGCCGCATATACCTACACAGTACTCCGTACGAACAAGTTGACGACGACATCGAGGGCAGGGAGTCGTTCAACGCGATACCATGTCGTCTGGGAACACGAGCGTTTTTCGTAGACCGATCAACAGTTGCGGTGTGCCTCCTTCCTCATCGCACCCTTGGAACAACCATGCGTACACAGGACATGGCGGTCGCAGATGCAAGCGGAGCATCGCTGAGCCTGTGCCACGAACACGCGGCTTTGGCTTTAGGCATTGTTCGTCCAGGGGCGACGAGTGCCACTGTGCCAGACCTAGCCGGACCAACTCACCGATCGCGCAAGGTTCGAGGGCGACTGTCGATATCATTATCAGAGGCGGACGCGGCTGTGAGTCTTGTGACGGCCTTTGGACCAGTCCTTTGAGGGGGGTCGCGCCGCATTGGGCTCTGATATACGGGCATGGCCGCAACGCCCGTCGCCCGCCTCGCCCACCTGCAAGCAATTCCGTGCTTGCAGTAGCGCCCATGCTTTCTCGTTGCAAGACGTGAGGCGCGCCGTCCCAAGCGGACCGAGGTGGGTGTTGGAACGTTGCGGACAGGATAACCCCATCGTCGTTGCATCGCCCATGAGGATCTGAAGGACGCTGCAGCTAAGCGCGGGCGATTGAGGACCATCCAGTGGACGATTTGCAAGTGGCAGGGGGCGAGGGCGGTGACGATGACGCTTGGGATTCTCCAGGCAATGTGACTGCAAACTGGATGTACGCCGTAACCGCATGCGCCGAATCGGTCCACGCCGCCAACGCAGCGGGCATATGATAACCAGTTGCATTACATGGTCATGGGGGTTCTCGCAGATGATGAGACGTGGAGGACAGCGTCCAGTCGGTCAGAAAGAAAAGTTGGTTGTGCCTTTTCCGGATGCGGACACGAGTGGACAGAACCACCAGAGCAACGTGCCTCGCCGCAATCAGTAGTCTGTGTGTATGTGTGACAGTGTGTGGCCATCACATCTCGCACTCGGGAGGAATCAGGATGGGATGGCACACGAAGACGAAGGCCTCAGAGTGGGCCGCTGGCCGCCTCAGGGGGACACGAGGAGTCTGTGTGCAAAATCCGAGCAGCTTAGCACCCATGCCTGTGGACAAATCGTGCGCCACGGGCCGTCGCGGGCCACCGGCCGGGGTGTCTTTGTGGGCGTAACCGGCGTAACAGGCGTTGCTCGGAAAAATCGACGATTCGGCAAAATACCCGAAGGAAGCGATGGGCGAGCAGAGAGAGAAGAGAGATGCCAGCTGAAAGGTGAAGGAACGTGAACCGGGCGTAAAGCAAAGAAAAAGAAAACCAACAATAATGGTCAATGTACTCACAAACGGAGACGTGATGCTGTGCGGTGACGAGGACGAGGCTTGCTGCTTGGGCCGTTCGTGTTTTGGCGTCGGGCGAAAAGAGAGAGGGGGAAGGGAGGGGGGAAGGATGTGTGAAGGAGGCACGGAGAGGTGGGCGTCCCCGCTGTGTGACGAAAGCTGCCTCGCCAGTGGCCCAGCGCAGCGCAGCCGCGGGCCGCGTGAGGGAAGGAGCGAAGGAGCGAAGGAGCGACGGTCGACCAGGGTGTTCCATGGGTAATCCCAGTAACCGAGTCGCGCTTGGCCCCTATCCCTGCCGGCACCCTGCCTCTGCTGTTTTTGGAAGTCCCGTGACCGGAGGAAGCTGCGAAGCTAAAGTACAAAAGTGGATCCAATGCAATGGCGCTTCCGCCACCGTCCATTGGCTCCGGTTATGGTTGGCGGCCTTGTCCAATCCCAACTGAACTGAACTGCTGTCATGACTGCTCACAAAACGACTCTTCAAAAACGTCCCATCTCCGTGCAGAACGGACCGTATACAGTAGACTCTGCTCTGGACGCCATGGTAGAGCATTCAGCCAAGCGAGACCCGAGGAACCAAGCAAATAGTCTGGGAGCAGGGTCAATTACAGTAATCAATGGAACAGCTTTGATATCTCCACGTCGACACTCACGCCGCACGCCAGCATCCATCCTAATCCCAACCCGTCCATATCCCCAGCCAGTCGTTTATGCCCCTCCTCATGCGTCGTCGCCGCCGTCATCTTCGTTTTCGTTTTCGTCTTCTTCGTCGTCGTCTTCCTCTGCGCTGTCCTCGTCACTACCGCTGTCACTCGGATCATCCGGCATCACCACGCTATTCAGGTAGGTAATCTGTAGCCCCCGTTAGCACCCAGCCTCCCTAGTAGCGTCTTGGAGTCGCTCGAAAATGAATGAAGCCATGCGCCTCAAGTCCCGCCCAGCTGCGTCGGGTAGAGACTTTGGTTCAGCTGCAATGCTTCCGCTCGGCGACAGCCGCTTCTAGGCCCTCCACTGCCACGCGGACGGTGGATCGCAGACATACGATACTGTGGGGAGATGGCTCATGAATGATGAGATGGCGACTCACAAATGGAACCATGCTCGCAATCAAGCCAGCAATGCGCTCTAGGCCCCTGCCTCCCAAAACTTCGTCATCGGATAATTTGGCTCCCAACGTGAAGTTCTTCAGCCGAAGCAGCTCGATATCACCATGGTCTTTGTCATACCCCTGTGTGCTCTGTCAGCAAATCCTTCCACGAAACAATCCCACAATAAGCAGCCCTGGGGTCCGTTGTGTCTGTCCTGTTCACTGTCATCCCACGCCGGCAAGTACAATGGTTGAAAATCCCTCAGGAAAAATCCACCGCACGGCACCAGCATGCAAGTCCAGAAACTCCACGAGAAAACCACAGACCCATCCGTAGCGCCCGTAAGCAAAGGGAACACGGGTCTTGTGTGCATGGGGGGCTATCCTCCGTCTCAGGTCTGTGCTGCCGATCGGTGTAGTTGCTTCCTCCTCATACGTTGGTTTTTATCATCGGTAGCACATCCCTCCAACCCCCCAAGCCAGAAACCTGTGCCGCAACTCCTCAACGTGCCAGTCCAAGTTCAAGTTGCCTTGCTCTCTGCTGCTGCCCAACTATAGAACGGCGCGTACAGCAGGAGCAAGACCTCTCCCAGCTCCATGAAACAATGGGCGGGGTTGCTCACATCCAGTATGCCTGCCACAAGGACCAGCTTGCTGGCTGCTTGTCTGTGTCTGACTGTGTTCAGGGCTAGACGACGCATTGCATTGCGTGCTGCTCCCCTTCTTACAGCAGCGTCGGGCGTACTTAGCACTCGGCCACACAACGCGACGTCCACCATGGAGCCTCCAGATACCGAGGCCATTGGATGAGGTGGATATCACGCTGGTATTGTCACAGTGACGGCCTCTGGGCCTCGTCTTCTGCCGCGCCAGCGTCTCCGACTGACAGTGATGGAGCACAATGCAGACGGCTATAGCGACGCCGCACTATACCCCTGAAGCCTGGGCGAAGTATTTCGAGAGTGGGAGAGAGAGAGCTAAACTCACCTTAGGGTTCTTCTTCAATGCATTGGATTTGTTCTCCTGCAGGTTCGCGAACGCGCTGACCGCCTGTTTCGTGTCGTCCGCCACGCCGCCGAGGAAGTCCCTTCGAATGTTGGAGTTGGTCAACGCAGCCTTGATCTTGTGAGGCTTGCGATCAATGTCGCCTCGAAGTAAACTCAGCGGGTGCGCATCGGGGCACCAAAGCCCGCCACCTTCACCAGGGGTCAGCCACAGCACAACATCAAAATCGAGCAGCAGCTCTGAGCTCACGCCGCACAGCATAGCAGAGCTGAAGGCAAGCATCGGTAAACGAATCACACGACGGAAACCGCAATGTCCACCCTCGAGACGAGGCGGGGAGACTCCAGACGGAGCCAGAGACGAGACCGGTTGCGGGAAAGGGGCAACAAAACGGCGGTATTTCGGCGGCAAGTGGCGGATCATCCTAGCCGTCCGCCCGTCTTGCATCTCAACACCCTGATTGCACAAGGAGGGGGCCCAGGGGTCCGGAATTCAATAGTTGAACACCCAGCAGCGCCGCTATTAGTGCGAGGCGGAAGGCGGAAGGTGTGGAGGTGGTGTGAAGGACCAAGGTGTACTCCGTAAGTGCCGTGAACTTTGAATGGAACCAACCGCCCATTGTCATTCCGGCAGAACGAGTCTCCTCAACAGAAGTCGGGGGATGTGCAAGCATAACCCCCTCCTGCCCCCTCTCCCATTGCTATAACCCTCGACTAGGGCGCAGCAGCGCTGATAGTGGGGGAATGGTACTGGACTGGGGGCCTGACTTTTCTCGAGAAGTATGACGGAGCTGTGCCAGGAGCGGGTTTTCTGACAGAACTGGCGTCGCGCGTAAGCTCTGCAAGATAGCGGCGACACATCATCGTTGAGGATTGTGGAGATATGACCGGCGCTTGACGCAAACTCGTGGGTCCTGGAGACTCGTATGTGGTACAAACCCCGTAGAGCAACCTCGTGTCCGTACACATGGTTTAGATCCTTTCACCGAGTTGCCAAAGCGGGGGATTCCCAGGCTACGAGTCACTATGACTTCAAGATGAGTCTGACTGCGGTGGTAGCCAGTAAGCTCTGATAGGTCTGGAACTCCTGTCAAGGGGAACGCCATACTTCGTGCGAGAAGTCAGCTTCGGCTGCATGATGCTGTACTACAGCGCAAGTGGCGTGTACGAGCCTGGAGCTATCACCCATTGTAACCCGGGGAGATTCTGCACATTCCTGGGAGTCCCTTCCTGGCAAGGTGGCAGACAATCCACTCTCACTCCCAGCTGTGGATCTCACGGGTTGTCTGTTGACCGGACTTTCACAGCGTTACATGGTTCGTCTGGGGTAGCAGATCCCGCACGCCAGCTCCTCTCTCTGATAGTCCTGTGGGAATCCACACAGTACCGAAATGAAGGGATTATAGGCCAAGAGTCCGGTTTACGTGCAACGAGTCAAGAAGCAATTTGAGAGGAGAGCAACAGCAACACTTACCGACGAAGCTCCCACCATCGGGCTTGATTTGGACGTAATAAGCTGCGTAGGGACCTTTTCTGCCAGTGCGACTCCAAGCAGCCGAGAAATAGGTCTGAGTCCAATAAGTCTTCTGGGTTTGGTCTCAATGTGGCACCAAAGCTCACCTTGTATGGCGTTTGGTCTTTAGAGAATCGAACATCTGCACGGTAGATTAGGCCAGGCTCCTCGCAGGTTCGTAGCTACTGACCTCTGTAGATACGGTATATCTGAGCGAAAACATTAGTCGCCGTTTTGGAATTCATGATATACAAACGCGAGCCGCCGAAATGGTATACTCACGATATCCTTGACCGGAAGTTCGGGAATCGTTTCATCCGCTTCACTGACTTTTTCTGACAGAACCTCGAGGAATGTAGTGAAGTCATTCAATGCAGTACGATAATCCGGATCATGCACTGCAACCGCGTTAGTCCTGCCTTGCTCTCGTCGTTCAATTGGATCAGTGAGAGAGGGAACGAGCTGCACTGGCATGTACCACGAAAACACTGGTGATACCACCTACGCACATTTGAGCCATTTCCGGTCATTATTCATCGCCAGGTCCTTGAGGAAAAGCATCGTGTTTGGGTGTATCGTGTGATCCTCATATGGAGTATCCCCCGCATCCCTTGCTTTCGGCTTCTTGATGATCAGCTGAGTACCAGGCGCGAGTTTCGCTCCGGGCTTCCACAGGTCTGCATCGTTTTCCTGGGGATTGCGAATGGGAAGTGCAGGCTGTTTCTTTGCACGTCCTCTCGGAGTTCCTTTCATTGGCTTGACATCTTCCTCGCTGCTTTCCTCCTCTTCATCGGGCCCTGATGACTCGTCTTCGTTTTCTTCCTCTTTGTAATCTGAGGCCACAGATTCACTTAGCCCTTCCTCTGATTTTGCATCCGCATCACTGACATCATCGTCAGATTCGGGCTCCTTGTATGAAGCTTTGGCTGGCGCTGCTCTCGCCCTCTTCGACTGACGCGTAGGTGTAGCTTTGTCAGTTGCCGCTCGCTTGGAGGAGCTCCTCGGTGCTGCCGCTGCTTTCAAAGACCTTCGAGGCATTCCAAAAAGATACAGGCAATTTATTGATGTTTTTGTGCGTTGAATATGTCAGGATGTCAAAGGAAGGAATGAGGAAGTTGAGGCTGGTGTGCACGAGCCAATGATGACGGCGGCAACCGCCACAGCCTGCGCCACACCAACAATTTCCCCTTCGCACTTTCCAACGCAATATCAACAGTCTGCACACAATTGCAACAATCATGCAGTCACGTTTTGAAAGCAAGAAGCAAAAAATCCTGGAGCTGCTTGGAACCCCGGAACAGGACTATCACGACCTGTCCCCAAAGGGTTCGGTGGATGAGTCAATTCGTCCACTGATTGCAGATATCAATCGTATACCCGGGCTGGTGACCACCAGTAGCTGCTCAGGAAGGGTCAGCGTGTTCTGTGAAGGTGGCAGGAAAGGAAAAGAGGATGATACCACACCTGAACAGGGCATTGAACCTTCTCGTGCTGGGCCTGGTGGAAAGGGTCAGGGCGCCTGGCTCCATGTCTCGCACGATCCCGTCGAGATACCGCGGGAATGGCCACGATCAGGCTTCATATCCATGTTTAGCATGAAATCGCCGCCCTTTGGCGGGGAGACGCCAGTGGAGTCTAGCAGCTATATCCATCTGAAATTTGAGCCGATGGTAAACCAAGCTCGGCCTTGAAAGTCTCTGGGATACATCGCTGACACCACGCCAGATCCTTCATATCCTGACGGCATCCCTGGAAGATGCAAACCGTGTACTTACAGCTGCTCTTGGTGCTGGTTTCCGCGAGAGCGGTGCTGTGAGTCTAGGCGCATCTAAAGGTGGAGATGTGAACGCTATGGTAGCCGTGCGGTCCACAGGATACTCATTCGACTCGATCATCGGCTTTCAGACTAGTGAAGGAGAAAATTATTCTATGGTCAGTGAACCATATCTCCGCAATCTGGTTGTGCTTGCGAACTCGCGTTTCCAAGTCAATCAAGACAGAATCAATCGGTTCCGAACAGCATTACTGGAACAATATGTGCAGAAAGAAAACGACACTAAATCAAGCTCCAAGCCAGAGTGGGAGGATGCAGAGACAAGAAGGCGACGCAAAAGAGAGGAAGGCCTCGCTAGACAGCGACAATTACAAAGACAAGCATCTCCTACGGCCGAGTCTAGATCACAAGTAGATCTGGAAGGTGTTGGAATTGATGGAATGTTCTAATGTTAACCCTCCCCGACTGCTATTGTCATCAGATTACTTGATGGGTATGATTTCTGTGAGGTTGAGAATATGTCTCCGAGCGGCGACTTTTCAACCACCTCGGAACCTTTCCGATTCCTAGTGGCCGGTCGGAAATGGAAGACTCAGGAAGTCTCCAAAGCAACTATATGAGCATCGAAATTCCTCCAGAATCCCGATCACCATCTTGTACACTCTCATACCTTTCTCATCGACTGCTTACTACACCAACCTTCCAACATGGCATCCCTCGCCGAAGCAAACCGCGCCTACTTCGACAAGATGAGCCAGACTATACATCAGGATCTCAACAAAGCCCAGTGGATTGGTGCAATGAGCGAAAAGGTCACGAGCTTCATTCAGTCTCACATCGACTGGATTGCCATCCCTTCCGCCAGTACCAATGCTCAAACTAGAGAGGTCCGACTCCTTGACTACGCCTGCGGAGACGGCGTCCTGTCGCGTGTACGTAACTCAACCCATCCATATCGATCATAATATGCTCACAATAATCAGGCCCTCCACCCCTATGTTACCGACACCGTGGGCATCGACGTCTCCCCCTTAACCGTATCCTCTTACAACACCAAGAACGCCTCCCTCAAGCCTCCCCACCCCATCCGCGCCGTCGTCGGCAGCATCTTCGAGAAATCCGATCCCAATCCCTCTACCCTTTCTTCCCCAGAATTCTTCAACTTCGACATCGCATGCGTAGGCCTGGCCTTCCATCACTTCGAAGACCCGGTCTACGCTGCAGAGTGTCTGAGGAAGAGACTCCGACCGGGAGGTGTGCTGACGTTGACCGAATTCCTGAAGGGCGGTGATGTGTTAGTCGGTGATGATGGGAAGTTAGTCGAGGGCAGTGAGGGCGACCATTCTAACTATATTCATCATGCGCATGATCATGGCCACAAAGGCCACGACGGTCACGACCATGGTCACGCCCATAGCCACACCCATCACCACCAGGCATGCGAGCACGACCACCACGATTCTACGGAGAAAGAACAGATAGGGAAGCAGATGAGGAGTTCCATCGTCGTGACAGCGTTCTCTATCCAAGAGGTTAAAGATTTCCTCACCAAGGCGGGATTTGTTAATGTTGAGGTAAAGATCATGGAGGAGAAGGTGTTCATGGACTTTGGGAAGAAGATGGTGAGGACGGTTTTGCTTGCCAAGGGTAGGAATCCGGAGGATGGGAAGGATGAGCTTTGAGCGTTTAGAATGGTGGCCATTCTAGAGTTTTAGTGTTTGTTTAGAAAAGTGTCGAATGTCAAGATTTTACTGTTCAACATCATTCAACCGTTCGGCGGAGTGCTTTAATACACAACTTAACATACAAATCAGGAGTACACAGCTGTTTTGGGCTACATGATGGGAGGAATTTGACCTCTCACATGGCTTGTGAAGCTTTCGACATAGGCTAGTTGGCTACAAAGAGCGATACGGTTTGAGATTACAAGCACGTATGCCCAGTCTTTAATTTGTAGATACTGATTACCAATGATCCAACCGTCCCATGTGCCTGTTATGGGAATTTATCATGTTGCAAAGTGAGAAAGACATAGGTGTCACAGGACTAGTGCGAACCAATGAATACAAGTTGTGTCATTGAACTGCGGGAGTGGTATTTGGCACATATAAGTATAAAGTAGCTTGATTTGAGCGGTTCACCGGACCCATGACATGGCGCGGCGCCATTGCGGTTCTTGTGATTCGGTATCGGCCGCGTTCTATGTGACAAACAAGTGACCCAAATGGACCAGACCGTCGACAGTACCATATCCCTAGCCTTCTTCTTGTGGAGATAGTATGGTGATCCTCATGCCGGGAGCACTGGTCCCTGTGCCTTGCCTTTAGAATTCTCATAGAGCAATGTACAGAGACCACAGAAGCCAAGCGCAAATGCAGCCCACTGAAACCCCATGTAGTAGATCCCTTTCTCATACTGGAACCCTTGCACAACCCCATAACTCGCACTTTCCAGTGCCGAAACAACCATGTGTGTCGAGAAGGCATCCACAAGGGCAACAGCTGTTCCCAAGGCCGCGAGCGTTATTGCTATTGTTCGGATTCGGTGAGGGGAGAGACCTCGAAAGAATTGCGAGATGGCTAGGCCGCATAGGCTCGAGAGGAAAACGACACTTGCCAGGGCAGGGGTCCCGTAGATGACGTGCTGTTGGAGGCTGTATGCAATTTGGACTGCTTTGGCATTGACGGCCGCATGTCCTAGCCGGCTTAGCAGTGCGAGAGAATCAGTGAGTTTTCTGCCCGCACTGACAACGCAGGATGCAGTATCATCATGCTCCACGCACAGAGCGAAGCTCGCGATGCGGAGGCCTTGGGTAGATATTCCGGGAGAGTGTAGTCGGACGGCGTAGAAGGATTCAAGAGCGCTTGCTTCGCCAGGGGTGGAGGGTATGCAACAACAAGTAAGAAGAATAGTCGAAACCAGAGCTCCAACAATGAAGAAGTAGGCCGTAGCTGCGAGTATGCGGTCGGCTAATTGGCTTCCCATGATGATTGCCGAAGCCGCTTAAGTGGTGACCGGGTGAGTACTAAGGTTTAAATGCTTCCAAGATATGAGTTGTCGTGTACTTGGCTAGGTATGGGATAGGCACTGTGGCACTAGCTCTTATAGTGTACGAACGGAGTGAAGCGCCGTGAAGCGCCTGCCGCCCATTGAATTGGCCCGCCAGAGTTCGACTTGTGGGGCGCTTCGCGTTTGTCACTTGCTATTGTGAAGGCTCTTAACCTATACAATTTCACAGACAAGCGGTGAACAGCTCCGGTGAATGCGGACCCGCTGATTTTCGCAGCCGAGGAACCGGACCCATCGTCGGGACCAGTATCGTATAGGCACCGCTTGTTGTCGTAGGGGGGAGTTGGGTCCCAGATAGGATATCCCGGAGATACCCATGAAGCTCAATGCTAATATAGGCTGGAGTGAGGACGGTTGCATAGCCTCTCCAAACCGAAGTCGGACGTATCCCAAATCTCACTTCACAGCAGACTTCGACCGACGCGGTGAAGCTGTTCCCTTTGACGCCCTCTGTGGCTGCACAGGCCTCTGACTCCCCTTATTCTGCTGAGCCTGGGGATTTTTCTTTCGGAGGTCTTCCTCCAACCCTTCCAACAGCGCATCAACTAGCATGCCGGTCTCCTGCTTTATGTCCACGTATTTCGCTGGCACCAGCGTGGGGAACCCATGCATCTTCACCGATCCAGTTATTCCCACATGTTCCCCCCTCTCCAACATCGTCCTGATCATCGATTGGGATCCCGCTCCCTCCGCCGCTTTGAGTATCGTACCATCCTGCTCAACGCCCCTCTCTTTCAGCGTCTCTAGAAATGCGTCCCGCAGCCGTCTCCTGACCCATGACCGTACAACTCGAGCTTTCGACGTGTTGGGGCCGACCGTCACATGCCACCAAAACCCTTTCTTCTCCCGCTCCTGCATGGCGCGCTGCCGTACCGTATACAAGGGATGATATTTGTCCTGCGCAACATGGTGAATGATAAACGTCGTATGCGCGGGGCTATAGTTCAAGGCGAAAAACTTCAGGTGTTTCGGTAGAAGACGGGCGGTAGCACTCATACCGCCATTCGACACAATGTCGAAATTGGTGCCTGCGTTGGTGGTTGCTATGACGAAATCTGCCCTTTGACCCCGGACAAGAAAACACAATGGTGAAATCTTGGCATTCTCGCCTGGGGCCGCCGAACCAGCGCTAGCCCCCTTTCAGTGGCGGCACCGGGGTTTTTATATCCCCACCACCAGGCACTCCAAGCTTCATTCACCAAACACCGCGACCACACCACTCAACCACACCACACCTCTAGAACGCAAACGCGACACTCACTTTACATTTAAGAGACACTACAGCGAACAGTCAACATGCCGAAGAATAAGGGAAAGGTACGCAACATTCTTTGCCGCCCACCCCTCACCC
>JAFHBW010000484.1:0-15951 GCA_019022765.1 Westerdykella sp. P71
GGTGAGGGCGACGTGCAGGAGGAGGAGGTGGACGGTTATCATGAGGAGGGATTGGAGGAGGAGGGAGGTGCTGTAGTGCGCGCCGAACCAGTAGTAGACTCTGTGGTTTGGGGTTAGAGCGGCTGGTTACGGGTTGCTTGGGGTGTGGTTGGAGGCGGAAGAGGGAGGTGGATTGAGGGCTGCGTACTTTAGGATACTGCTCACGAGCATGATGAGCGGGATGTCGAGCGAGAAGCCCGCGGACGTGCGCGCCCGGTGGATCGAGTAGATCTGGTCTGCATAGCTGGTGATCGGACTGGTTGCAATGCTGTGTTCATCATTCCTCATCAGTGCTCGATTCTTTCCTTACAAGCACCTCTTGCCCAGGTCTTGCACTGCCGGAACACAACTCACAAAATCGGGGCTATATGCGTGACAGCATCGTTCAGAAACCCCATCTCGCGGATCCCTTCTTCGAACGACTGCGAATGACCTTGTAGCACAGTCGTTGCACGCGACGAAGAGATTGAATGGAAGAAGCGTCGACAATTAAATGGCGCCCGTGCCCCTGGCCAAACGGCAAAATCAAGGCCGCGGGAGAAGGACAGGGGTCTGCATTAGCGCCCGCTCGGTAAAGCTGCACCCCGGGCTGCCGGGATGAATATGCCCGATGTGGAAAGCTTATCGGTGCCGAGGTTGGGCCTGTCGCGATTGCTCCAGCAGTATGTACATATATAGCTATCGCAACTGTCTTTCTCTCATATAACTAGGCTGTGAAGCTCCCTCCTTCATACCATATCCCACCCCAGAATCTCTTCCCTCACCGTCTCGACAACTTCAGGAGGGCCACACCCACCCATCATGACGCACGCAGCCTTCTTCTACGGCACCCTCATGGCCCCCGCTGTCCTGCACCGCGTCATCCGCAACCCCAACGTCCCCTCCTCCCTCCTCCCGAACCTCACCACTCGCCCCGCCCTCCTGCACAAGCACACTCGACACCGCGTCCGCGACGCAGATTACCCCGCCGTCATGCCCTCCGACGAACACGGCGCCTGTGTGCGCGGGGTCTTGGTCGAGGGGCTGTCGGACGCAGATATCTGGCGGTTGGATGTTTTCGAGGGGGAAGACTACGAGAGGAGGAGGGTGAGGGTTAAGGTACTGGAAGACACGGGCGATGAGGGGGAGAAGGAGGGAGATGAGGTGGATGCCGAGACGTATATCTGGATTGCGGGCGCGGAGCCGCTGGACCCGCAGGAATGGGATTTCGACGAGTTTGTGAGGGAGAAGATGCAGAGGTGGGTTGGGGAGGAGAGGGATCCAGGGTTCAAGGGTGAGTAGTTCCTTTTCGGCTGGATCGTGTCAGGTTGACGTTGTGTGGTTAGATGTGGATGATGCGGTGGCAGCGCTCAAGCACGATCCTACTGGAGGAAGGGGGTTCAATGGGGCCATTACAAAGGCGTTGGAGAGAGGGGGTGAAGCGGGAGAGAGCGTTGTCAGGAGTGCTGTGTGAAGGCATAGTTCTCGGGACCAGCAACATTCGGATACCGTGCGGAACGATCTTTCCAAATGAAGCCTCTCCGATTCTCCACTGGTCGATACTCGCGCGATACCCACTGTCATCAAAAGCCAAGGGAAAGCCAACATCACGCAGCCAAGGGAAAGCCAACATCACGCAGCCACGGGAGGGACAACGTAATTCGGTCTTCCTCCGGTCCGAGCATCAAGCAGAGTTGAAGTAGAAGAAGATGCTATAACAGGCACTCTCATACCCCAATCTAAGCACAGGCACTTTCCCTTCGCGTTTAGGGACCTGAGCGGCTCCGCCTCGTTTCTCGCGCGAGCGTTGACCGAACACACAGACAGATGCACACAATACACCTCTGCTGCTCATCATCATCAACTCTTCTTTGTATTATCATTAGCACTCCCTAGTGCGACACTATGTTAAACCTTACCTGGGCAGCACGCCCTTTGTTACCGCTGTGGTGGTGCTGTTGTGGACACCAATTTCAAGACAGCTCCTCGTTAGGGGTGCCAGCGTCTTCATGGACGGGCTGTCGCGAAGCCCTAGCTACTGTCGGATTTTGTCACTAAGATTTTGTGACCGACACCCTCCTGAAGGCTTTGAGCTCCACAGGCCCAATAAGTCCAAACTCCTGCCAGTCCTTGTCGGTATAGTACGAAGGAGTTTGTGGGCCACGACCGATACTCAAAATATGGTCGATGTTCGCTTTGACAGCATTGAAAAGTGATGTCGTCACCTGCACCTCCATGTAGTTGCTGCCAGTCACGACAAGGTCCGAGACGTCTACCAAGGAATTCGTCGGGTCGATGGCTGGAACTTGTTTTCCATTCAGCCATGCCTTCATCGTATGGAGAACAGGCCCGAAGTCTACCAGAATCGCTGTCGAATTGTCCGTTGACATCTCGAAGTGCGTACGGTATGTACCTACGCCGCTGACGTGTTCAATTCGAGGAATCTTGGTCCAGGGCGCTAGACGATCTAGCGTACCTATCTCGATGGTTGTAATGTTGGCGTCAAGTGAGGCATACTCGAGGGTAGGTCCGTGAGCTTCGACTGTGAGATTCCAAGGGCCCAGATATGTGGTTCCTGGACAGGGCGTGTTGCCCTCCGGAAGAACAACGTTCCTGCCGTCGCTCAAAGTCACCCTGGCTGAGGAGTTGTCGGAAACCAATGCCTCCAGACTTCCATTTCCCGTAAAATACACGGTCTTCACGTTAGGGGAGTGGTCGACTACGTGTTCTTTTCGTCGTGCTTGGATATCAGCCAGGAAAGCAATTATTGTTGTTTGATTCGACCGTAAATCAATTTCCATATTGATGCCGGCAGGACTCCTTTCGAAAATTGCCAACGGAAGCTGGGATCCAGTCCAGGCGTCCAAGGCGTATGGTGCAAGGTCTGCAGAGACAGAGAAGGTAATGTTGAACACGCCGTCAGCGCCCCGGTTGTACAAGTAGACATATTCCGAGTGAGAGGCGACGTCAGTTGTCCAGAAGGTATAAAGATCCGATGCATTGGAAGCAACATCTATCCGAGCGCGAGCAGGTATCCCGTCTGCGGCAAGGGTAGACGCGGAGAAACGCTCGGCGTCAACAACGCGCACGACGTTGTATCCTAAGAGCTCCTTGATATTTTCCGAGACCTGTCGCTGCCCGGTAGCCCCAACCGTGGTGTTTGGAATTGTACCCACAATATAGATGGGCAGTCCATTTCGTGCAAATTCCAACAAGGCTGCAGACGCATCCGGCGTAATCTGTGTCTGTTGATACAGGACTAAAGCCCGGAATGCAGGGCCCTCGGGAGCAAGAACCCCGTCGACAACCACAGCTTTCTCAGAAACAAGGTTTTTCGCGCTCAGGTATTCCATTGTATATCCTGGTGCACGTTAGCCGGGCGGTTAGATACATCCCATCGTTCATCTAGCTCACCGCGTTTGTTCATATCGGATCCGGGATAAATCTCCGCAAACTTATAGGGAATCTCAAAGTAGTAGAAAGCAAGATCCACCTTGGGCACGCCAGATCGCATGATCATGCTATTCCTCGCCGAATACGTAAAGAGGTCGTCAAGATGCCGCCATGCCGGCTGGCGATGGTTCCACATTTCCGTATATTCATACTGGAAAGGCGTATAACCAGGCCACGTGGTGTTGAAATATTCACCACTGTAGGCATAGCCATGGACGACCATCGTGTTCACGCCCGCCGCATAAGACCCATCGAAAAGGGCCTTCAATTCGGGGATACGAAGTCTGTAAGCCCCACCAAGCACTGCGCCAACCTCTGTTGAAATAATGTTTCGGCCTGCTAGATGAGCCGCGCCTGTGAATTGCCGATAAAGATCGATATTGCCGGCAAAGCCAAGAGATTCGAGTTCTGGTACTGGCACATGCGGTACAGCTTCCGCCTGTCTCGTGTTAGAGCCTGCCTCCAGTCGGTGGTCTAGCTTCCCAAACGGGATATGACAAGAAAAAATGCGAGTTGGCACCGACGAACTCACCATGTCGACCGGCATGTTATATGCGGGTTGGTTAGACAATTGAACCCCCCTGGATGACGCCCATTTGTTGTAATATTTCACATAATCTAGATAACCTTGACTGAGCGCGGTCTTGTAGTCCTGCACGTAGGGACCCCCATCTGTGGTATATTCGCCAAGTGTATAGGTGACGTTGTACGGAGGCAGGTACCCATCCCATGCATTTGTCGCATGGAACAGAAGGGGCAGGTATAGATTGATGCTGTATCCGTGAAGCTCTTCGAACCGAGAGAAGAGATCAGACGTCCATGGAACAGCGGCTTGCATCTCCATACTATCCTCCCAGGCTCAAACCAAATGTTAGTCTAGGTGTGGAGACAAGCAATGCGGTACTCACCATATCCACCAACTTGCTTCACAAGCGTAGCTATACCAACATAGGACAAAATCTGCTGATCCCAGAAATCCGTCATCTTTTTGGCACCGCTGGAACTCCAGTGGTCCACAATCCATGAGCCATTGCCTAATGCTGTCGTGGCATTCGAAACCGACACGCAACTTCGCTGATTCGTGTAGCGCTCATAGATGGCAAATATAATCCATGTTCCGTTGCCCTCAGGAGCAGTCCATGTCAGGCTACCCTTGTCTGTGACGTTGGTCAAATCGACCAAGGAGGCCTCGTCCAGAACAGACACGTAGAAATATTCAGCGAGTAGTCTTTCGGCAACAATCCTTCCGGCAACCACGGATACCAGTTCATTCGATCCCCATGGCTCTAGGGTATTCATGAAACCCGTCAATTGGTTGAAATTGACGATGGGCTCGGGAACTTTGCCAGAGAAGGTGGCTCCAGATTGAATCGTCGCGTTTCCGTACACGAGCTGCTTGGCCAGACCGGGAGTCTCGACGGCCGATGGCACACCGGCACCTTGGTTCGCACCAAAGGCGAAGTCAAACGTCAAGTTCAGTGCAGCTGATGCCTTCAAAGCATCATGGAACAGGCTTTTGAAGGCGTCTGTGCCGAAGCCATAGATGGACCAGTCCGTCACTGCAGGACCCAATCCGTAGTTGTAAAATGGCAGGAACTCGAGGCCGCCAGCTCCTACGGCCGCAATCTGGCGAATGTCATCCTGAACAGAGCTGGGGGGGACAGATGCGTCGGGCAGCCTATCTCTATCAGCAGAGNATACGAGGAAAGGGTGGGACACAGACCAGTAGCGGAATTTTGGGCGGAATTGAAGGGGCGGCTCCATGAATTGTGCAGTCGCAACTGTTGGGCCGTAGCCGCTGATTGCAAGCACTTGGCCCCAGTGGGCCAAGAGGGCAAGAAGGTGCATACACTTCATTGCTCAACTGTATACTAGCATGTAGCACTCGGTTGTTGGAGTGACCAACTTGATGGCGCAGGTCCATCTTTTATTCTTATATGCTTGTTCAACAATGAGGGGCGATGTCATCTCGCCCAGTTCAATCCATGAGGGGAAGGCGTAATGAAATTCTTCGTTACCCCAGCTAGCTAGGGAAAGACCTCGCTTTCAGTAAGGATCTGGGGGAAAATCTGGGGAAAGCTCCGCGTCACCAGCTGGTCTTCGCGGATGACTGACGAGTTGGAGCGTGGACTTTGCCAGGAACAACACTCCCACAAACGGACTGCTAGGGTAGTGTGCCGACGTGCGTATAGACTAGTCAAATTCACGATTATTCGTATGCGAGTTAATTTCGCGATAGATCTCCCCGAGCCGCAACTTCAATTTGCCATCCAATCACTGAACCACCTATACGTGACATCTACGTATACGAATACGACTGCACGTGGAGCAGTGGCTTTGATCTGGTGCAAGGATCAAGGATCAGGGATCGCGCTCGCTGGTCTCTCGTCAGTACGTCCGACTACAGTAAAAGCATAGCGATCCAGGAGTTCTTACTCCCTTGGGGATAAACGGGCGCCCTGGTTCAACGTACTCGATCATCACCACCAAATCGGGCACATATAGATGCGATATCCGTATAGCACAGAAATACCCCTCAAGACATTGACAAAAAAATCGTTAGCAATATCAATATCATTATCATTATCCGTCCCCTGCCGGCCGAATCCCTATAGGTCCTTCCCTCAGCGTCCGTTCAAGCAATGAGAGTGGTACAAAAAGTCTAGTCATACATCTAGGCTTGCAGGCGTCGCCCCATATCTTGGAAGCCTTGTGCCTTTGGAGACCACCTAGTAGACAATGCTCCTATATTGTGCATGGCGTGTAGGGTGTCACCAGGAAAAGAGCCCCTTACCGTCCCCTGCAACGCCAGGTGGGACGCAAGCATACCGTTTTCCCGCGAACGCCCAATATGCCCCTGAGGTTCATGGCATGTCCCCAGTTCACGGACCATACCGCGGCTAAGTCAAAGCAGAACCTTTTCCCAGGCCAGAGAATGAAGTTAGTGCAGTCACATGCCCTTTCAACCCTGCATCCGTGGCGAATTGCTGTGCCTCCGGGATTCCTCTGCGATTCTCACTAGGTCGGCATGGACACCATCCCGCTCCCTCGGCTTCAATGGCACGGGTGCGTGCTGCAGCGTGGCTATCACGCTAGCAGTGTCAAGCTCCAACGCGCTGTATCTCGATGCGTTGATTCCCGGGAGCTTCTCGATTTGAGGGTGCGAAGAGATTGGCTTCAGAGTCGTCCAGTCCATGCTGTCGGGATCGGTGGGCACTCTTCCGTCGAAGAGCTTGTAGGCTTCACTGCATCCTATGGAGGGACTTGAATATGCTCTGGTTGGAACGGAGCTATAGTTCGTGCGGGGTTCCATGGGCCGTGGGTCATTGCTACCAGTTTGAAGTGGGGGAGTAGAAGCAGGGCTCCGATAGCTGTCGGCTGAGGACTTGAGTTCGGCGACTCTTTGGCACCATGCTCTTTGCTTCGGGTCTCTCATGCAAGCATCACATGAGCCAGGCCCTGAAGGAGCGACATTGCCAGCGTGTGGGCGAGCCTCGTTTGCGGTGTTGCTATTCCGGGTACGAACTGGAGATGGAGGATTGTCCTCCTGTGGTTTTGACATGTCTTCTTCAAGACTCATGTCTCGGCAGACGCAATAGCTCTCGGCGGTGCAGAAACCGCAACCGGCTTCTGCGGTGGTCGTCTGGGTCAAAAAGGCGATGGAGGGGCGTGTATCAGTGCGAGGTTTCTTTGTGGAAAACTGAGCAGTGAAGTCAATCTCCCGCTCGGCAAACAATGCCGGGTCGTCTGGTGGAGTTGTTGTTGGGACCTCGTTTGCATCTGGCATTGGTATGCCCGTAATAGCGTCGGTCCCCATGTACACGGCTGCCTCAGTCGCGGAAGCAATGGCCTCCAAGCATATGCATCGTCCGCCATCTTTGCACTCACTGCTACAAGTGATATCTGTCGTCTTGGTTGCCTCGTAATTTTGGGAGACAGTTGATGCTGGAGTAAAGGCCGAGACGGGTTGAAATCTATCCTGCAACTGTGGAGTGGGTGGCCTGGTTACCATGACGTATTCCCTGGTATTTTCAGAGGTAGGGGTTCGTCCTTCTTTCATCTGGGCAACCAGCTGCTCAAGGTGGAGGGCCTTCTGCTTCCAGGAGTCCCGCTCTTGGATGGCTCTTTGCTCAGACTCTCTGAACTGGTCCACAAGCGTCTCAAGGTTCTTTATGTGTAGTTGCTTTTCGGAAATGATCAACATCTTGTCGTGGATGTCCTGTCTATACCGCATCTCAGCCACCTCCGCCTGTGTCTTCATTTCATTCAGCTTGGCAGCCTTACGTGCCCTGAACGCTCGCTGGGACTCTCGATTTTGAGCCTTGCGCTTCGAAGCCGGCTCATCGGTGGCAGGTTTGCGGCCGGGCTTGGGCCGTGGAGGGATCACATAGTTTGTGCTCGTCGGACCTCCAAAACCTCCTCCCACGGGGGAGGGGGCGGCCGAGTCGGTCCCTGGTGAGGAAGCCGTGGTAACGGTTTGACTGGGAGCTATTTTGGCTGTTGCAGGAGCGGGATTGAGCACTGTACGATGTCGTCAGTACCACATCGATAAGACTCAACACTGCCGGTAACGGCTACACAGGGCAATATCGACTTACCCCGCGAGCTGGAAGGGCGCACAGGGTTTGTATGGTGCGTGTCTGCGGATGGGGAGGGCGATGAAGCACTAGAATGCGCCGAATTTGCATTGCTCACATTGGAAGCCGGCGAAGGCAAGCTGGCAGCGAAGTCTTGGGACATGGTGTGAGGAGGGGACGGACAGTCGGAAGAATGACGGCCTGCGCGATTATCAGATCAAGATTATCAGATCCTTCCGCTTCCGAGAATCGGCCGTTCCCAGGCACGTGACCGTCGGGTGTGCCCGGGTAGAGGAACTCCGACAACCGGGGAATTTTGGAAGAGTCAAAAGTGGGAAAATATTGAAGTGATGAATTGAGCACTACGGAGGGCGGCCAATTATAGGAAATGGGTCAGCTGGCTAGCTACTACCTTATAGGAATAATAAGTAAACAAACCAGGGAGGATGGGCAGTTCCATAGCAGCTGCCGACAGATTTGGGAGTAATTTGCTGGGCATTTTGCTTGGAATCAGCTTTGGAATTATCAGACCACCAACAAAGTCGATGAGACGCATTGCAACGCTACTCCCAGCTTGGAGTTTTCACCTCCTGTTATGGGTCTCTCTAATCCCGCACCTCATCCCCAACCTCCCTTCTACGAATGAGTTATATTCCCCACACATTCCATCATAAACAGAAGCTTTCCTCCCGAGAGTACCTCTCCGGGGCGCTGTCGACCGTTGCTGGCGCACTACTGTATATGTATAAGCTGGCTGGTACCCAGCCTTGCAGGACGGTTCCCAATACGGCTCCGAATAGGAGACACATCGTGCACAGCGAGAGACCAACCTCAACACTATCCGCTGTATAGAAATGGGCCTCAGAGTAGCTTCCTTCTCCAGTTGGTCATCGTGGCTCCTTTGATGAGGGTGTACATCCTCGTACCGATTGTCCATCTCACTCATGTTTCAACACTTCGAGCATCCATCCCACACCTTCTCTTCCCTCTCGCAACCCATACGGCCATGTCAGAACGAAACAATGCATCTGCTTTTCCCACTCCAGCCACTGTCCCTTGACATTCGCCTCTTCGCACTTCTTCCGAAACATGACTGCGTCTGGCGCCAGGATGTCGTAACCGCCTGTTACACCATGTACTCGGATTCCATACTTTGCAAACAATGAGATATCGGCATTGATGGGGGACACCCTCGGGTCCCTTGCATCCCACTCGCCTCTCCAAGCTTTTGCAGTGTCCTTGATAAACTCGGGCGTCAACAGCGGATCCAGATGCCTTAGTTTCTCGATTTCCGGGTTGGAGCGTGTGAGGTCTGTTGAAGGCGATACGACCATAACAGCAGTCGGATGCGGGTGGGGAGAAGGAATGGGTTTCTCTCCTTCGAGTTCCGCAGCTGCCGCTGCGTCGTCTTCTTTTAGCGCCTCCAATATCACAGAGAGCACGATGTTCGCGCCCGAAGAATCCCCTGCAAACACAACACGATGGCCCTCCTCTGCCGCCTGCTGCATCAATGTCCGATATAATTTGAGTAGCCACGGAAAAGCGATTGGTGCCGGATTCTTCGGAGCCAAGGGGTACGATATGATCGATATGGCCGTCTCAGGCAACTGTCTTGCTAGTTTGGCGCATAGCTGCCAGTGTTGAGGCGAAGGCGGACTTTGCCATCCGCCGCCACAGAAATAGTATATCCGTTTGGTGAACGAGTTATCCTTTATAGACCGGGGTACAACGTCGTAGATGTGAATATCACACACAGTCCGCTCAGACACGGTACATGTCTTGTATATTACTTTTGTGGGCGTCAGTTTCACGGAGCCTTCGGGATACTGCTTTTTAGGACGTCCAAACTGGCTCCGGAATGTGCGAGTTATGAACTGGACGAGAGCCGTGGGGAAGGATCGTTCGGTACGTCGCGCAGTATGAATAGAAGAGTCTTTGTTGTTGATGCTGGCATTGCCTCTGAAGACTGTCTCGAGGTGGTCCAGCGTCTGTGACGCCGGCATTCTCTATGCTGTTTGCCAGTCGTAGTTAGAAGGGATGTCGAGAGATCTGCTCCATGGAGATCATTGTGCACGGGTGCTCCTTCTAAGCAGTAATATGTACAGCCTGCAGCTCACCCAGCTTGTAGCACATTCTCGATGACGACATTAGCGGGGCGCGCCATCGGTGGCTGAATGCATTGACGCGAACAAGCCAATGTTGGGATCTGAGTGTTAAAACGTGCTGTCTGTGTGCAGGACGAGCAGGTTGGTGAACTTCTCTACAGTGCCATATCGCGGGTGGGAACAGGGATTCCAAGCAAGTCCCTCGCATTTTAGGGTCTTTCAGGTTCCTGTCTGCCAAGATTCACCACGGGAAACAACGGTTCGGCATCGTGTACTCCGCTCCGTGTCGTCTCCCACATCAACTCCATCCATGTTCCATCCCCCAATATGAACAAGGACACTTTCACAGGACTTTATGTCCCTCTTGCATATGGAGATTGAGAGTACATCGCTGCAACAATCACCATCTCAATGGCTGCAGCCAACCACCTTATGGCGGGGAATACCCCTTTTCAACGCCCAAGACATCGCTGCATGCGCCGAGATAAACTCTACTTCAGAGTAACTCGACGGCTGCAGCTTCTCACCTGATATCATGGTTGAAGCAATTCACTCCCCTTGGATAACATGCTGACGCGGCTAGCTCAGGACAAGCAGACTTGTACTCTTCGCACCCATCCATACACGCTGTTCTTTCTTGATAGTCCTTTCGCTAAGACTTCGTCGTCTTCACGAATACATGGCGCCGAGCCTGTTCTACGCGTGCAACATCCACTTCGCCAACTTACCAAGACTGACTTGGCCTACGTAAATAATGGACTGTAGACCTCCTTGCTTGCTTGATATTTCCATGAGAATCATCTGCGACGAGTGTCCCTCCCTTCACGCATCAACAACGGATCAACAGATTGCAGCACGCTTCCATACAGAGGCAGCTCCTCGCCGGTCTCTTGATGGCTTCAGAGCAGTACCTGACAGAAAAAGAGATTCAGCAATTTGTCGAGGACTTGGACCAGGACAACAATGGCTTTATCGATTACTGGGAGCTGGAACACAAGCTGGATGAAGTCCACAAAGAGCTAGCTCCAGCACCGCCCCCCCATAATCTTCACCATGAATCAAGGGGTGACGAGGCGAGACATGCATTTCTCAGGAGTGTGATTGGGAGCGAAGACGATCGTATCCCCGGAGCCAAATTCGAGGAAGCAGTTCGGACGTGGCAGATCCCATCTCTGGAGCAGGATCGGAAGGAGGCCAAAGAAGAAGACGATTATCTCAAACGCATGTCCATCTGGAGGCGGATCCAAGCGTACTGGGCCGTAAAGGGCCCCGAGATCTTGTTCCTGGCCCTCGTTCTCGCCTTCCAGATAGCGTTCGCTGTCTGGCAGTTCGTCAAGTATCTCACGACGGAACCGTACCGTGCGACTTTCGGCTGGGGAGTAGTCGTGGCCAAAACATCAGCCGGAATATTGTACCCAACCGTCTTCTTTGTGATCCTCTCCATGTCTCGCTGGTTCTCCACCCGGCTCCGGCGGTTCAAGCACATGTCCAGGTTCATCAATTGGGATCTTTGTCAATCCTTTCATACCAAGATGTCCATTGTGGCTCTTTTCTTTGCATCTTTACACGCCATAGGCCATCTTACAGGATCCTTTGTCTTTGGCAGTTCCGTCGGCCGTCAGCAAAACGTTGCCCTGGTGTTGGGCGAGGATGCGGTGCCCAGGTCATATGGGGACTATATTCGTTCTCTTCCCGGGGTTACCGGCCTGACGGCTCTAGGGTGCTTCTACCTGCTTGCCTTGCTCGGCATGGCGCAGGTCCGCAAATGGAGTTATGAAGTCTTCCAGATGGGCCACGTCCTCACGTTTCCTCTCATAGGCTTGATGATGGCGCATGGCACTGTGGGGCTCTTGCAATGGCCCATGTTCGGATATTGGCTCGCCTTTCCGACGTTGCTCGTCCTGATGGAACGCTCATGGAGAGTGATATTGGGCTTTTGGGATATTGACGCGGATTTGGAGATCCTTGACGACGAAACCGCGGTGATCACGGCGAATATCCCATCGACTCGACTGTAGCAATACAAGGCTGGGCAATACATTCTTCTCCAGGTCCCACCACTATCCCGCTGGCAGTGGCATCCATTCACAGTCTCAACGTGCGCGGGTAATACCATGCAAGTTCACATCAAAGCCGACGGAGATTGGACAAATTCTCTCCATCAAATGGCTGAGAAAGGGGAGCACACAACAATCAAGGTCGGCATTGACGGGCCGTATGGTGCGCCAACTCAGAGATTCTACGACTTCGAATACAGCATGGTCTATGGGGCCGGCATTGGCGTAACCCCGTTCTCAGGTATCCTGACCGACCTCCAAGCACACGAGCTCGAGCGTTCCCATTCCGCGGGGGAAGGACGCAGGAAGTCTGCATCGCCTTACGAAGACCACAGACGCGTAGATTTCCACTGGATGGTGCGCGACCGGAACAATCTGCTATGGTTTTCCGATCTCCTGAACGAAGTCTAGAAGGAGAACAAGGAAGACCGATCGCACCTCGACATCCGCATCGAAACCTACGTAACACAGACGCGAAAGAACCTCTCCACGCACGTCTTCCGTTGGCTGTTGGAGAAACATCGCACAGACGAACACCCGCAATCTCCCATCACCGGGCTCCGCAATCCAACCCCGTTTGGACGTCCTGACCTAGGTACCATCATGGAGGAGCATTATCAGGATATGTGCAAAGTCTTGGCGGAGAGAAAGTCTGGTGAGACGGATGGACTGGAGAAAGGGCTGGGGTCTGGGAAGGGCGACGAGGATGAGATCAAGGTCGGTGTATTCTTCTGCGGTCCTCCTGTCATTGGTGTGCAGCTGGCTGATCGATGCCGGGCGCTCATGACGCGAGCGAAGGCGGAGAGGAAGAAGGTGGAGTATTTCTTTATGATGGAGGTTTTTGGTTAGGATTGCTGAATCCTGCTATTTTTTCCCTTCAGATAGAGATTCTTGGGAAATATATGGACCAGCATAGTCAGTTGCGACTAGGTGATTGGACGGGGCTCCGGGTGGTACTTCCTCTGGGCCACGCAACATCAGCCCTGGCTTGTTGACCGCCATAGCGTACGGAGTACCAGTGAACCAACCGCAAGCTTTATTGGAACCACATCACAACGGTCGCTGTTCAACATGCATATCCAAGGATTATATCTCCCGCCAAGCTACACCATATTCTGTGTTGAGTCGCCGACCTGCCCTTTTGTGCATACCTAGCTATCCTGCAACAGCCAGAGAGCCGTGGCTACCCGTGGTACAGACAACCACGTGCAGGCCAACACCGAGCAATTGACAAACTTAAAGCTTCGCTGCTTCCTCCCTTTTACATAATGCAGTCCACGTAGTGTCAGTCTCTGGATACCCAAGTATTTCTGGTCGCCGTTCAAAACTAGTGCAATTGCTCACTGATCACCCCACATCGTGCAACCTTGAAGACCCGATACCTCGAGCTGAACCCTTGTCGTCTGCGTTTCTTGCCCTGCATAACTCTCAATTCTACGAATATCTTCAACCTTCACAATGGTTCGCGTATGTATTTGCTTTGCTTCTCAGTCTTTATGCCTCTATGCGCCAAATAGCTGTCTCCAATATCAACCCCGCTGACGTCATACCACTAGCTCGAATACTCCGTCGAAGAACCTCTAAACCGCGAACCCGACCTCGCGACGCTCGTATCCAGGTACCTTTCCCCCATGTCCTCTTTTCCTCCAACCCAAGTCCCTAATATAAATGAACTAGTTTTATAACTCCCACCCACACATCCTACGACCGCAACCATGGTCCCATCCCGTACATTGACGCGTCCACGCACCGTGTCACCGTCTCAGGGCACGTGCAAAAGGAACTTTCGCTGTCGATAGACGATCTGAAAGCTTTACCTCAGAAAACCGTCATTTGTGCGTTGCAATGCGCCGGGAATAGGAGGCATACCATGAGGACCAAGTTGAAGGAGGTAAATGGTGTGGATTGGTTCGATGGCGCGGTCATGAATTGTAAATGGAGAGGTGAGTGGGACTATTCAACCTCGGATGCGATTATCAATTCTTCCGTCTCGTCTTCCATCTTCTCCTCCCGCCCTTTCCCCTCTTACAGCTTCCAGTAACCACTCCACAAACCCATCTAACCCACCCCCCAGGCCCCCTTCTCACCGACGTCCTCGCCCTCGCCGGCCTCTCCCTCCCCCTCTCCCAACAACCCCACGCCCACATAACCTTCTCCTCCCACCAAACCCCCTGCCAAGACGACTCCTACTACGGCGCCTCGCTCCCCCTCCCGCGCGCCCTCTCCCCGACCTCCTCCATCCTCCTCGCCCTGGAAATGAACGACGCGCCCCTGCCCCCCAACCACGGCGCCCCCGTCCGCGTCATCACCCCCGGCATCGCCGGCGCCCGCTCCGTCAAGTGGCTCGACAGGATCGAGGTCTCGCTGCACGAGAGCCCGAATTATTACCAGCAGCACGATTACAAGATCTTGCCGCCTGAGGCGGAGGATAAGGAGAGTGCGGAGCTGTGGTGGGGGAGGGTAGAGGCGATCATGGATATGCCGGTGAATTCTGTTGTTGCGGTTCCCGGGAGTGGGCAGAGGGTTAGGAGGGGCGAGGATGGGTGTATCGATGTGAGGGGGTATGCGCTGCCGAGTGGGGCGGATGGGCCCGTGGTGAGGGTCGAGGTTAGCGGTGATGCGGGGAAGACGTGGATGGATGCGGAGATTTTGGAACCCGAGGAGGAAGAGGTGAAGGGTGCGGAGTTGAAATGGGCGTGGTCGTTGTGGAGGGCGAGAGTGCCGGTGGAGAAGGGCGAGGGGAGGCGGGTGCTGAGTCGCGCGGTGGATTCGAAGGGGAATACGCAGGCGAAGTGTCCCCAGTGGAATTATAGGGGCGTGGCGTATAATGGGTATGGGGAGGCGACGGGGTTGGAGATTGTCTGATGGGTCGAGGAGTCCGATTTTCCTATGTCGTGCATGATTCTTAGCAGCATTAATATCCGAAGCAGATGTGAGGGGTTTGGAAGGTTTTAGCATGAGAAATGACCATTGAAGACATATACCACAACTCCATGCAATGCATCTCCGCAAATCCCGTACTCCGAGCGCCTATTCCCATATGCACATCTCCAATCCTCTATGTCCCACCATCCTCCTTGTCTTGCTTCTCATCGTCCTCGAACCCCCTTCACAGCCCCAAGCTCTTCTTAACGTTATCCCTAACAATCCTCTCATACTCGCCCCTCCTCTCCCTCCACATCCGCGCCGCATCCACATTCGCAGGACTCTCATCATTCGGCTCCGCCAACATACTCATCACACTAATCAATATCTTCTCCACACTCTGAATCGGCGACCACCGCTCCGACGCATGCTCGTACATATTCGGATCATCGCCGGGCGCATGCAGAATCGAGATGCAGACGCGACCGTCGGGATACACTATTCCCCCATCAGCAAATCCACACCCATCTCCACCTCCATCTCCATACGCCGTCAACCCTGGAGTTCGACGTACCGTTCGGATGCCACACATCGACCAAGAACCGCATCGTCGGCGGCGCCAGCGGATAATCCCTCGGGAACTTCAACTCCGCGGGGAACACGCCGCCCTCGAAGGGCGTGCCGTCGGGCCCCTGGATCAGCGCTTCCCACACGTACATGTCGTCCTCGGAGACGGGCCCCGCGGTGATGCCTTCCGGCGGGTCGGAACAGAGCGCTTTGTACTCTTTGAAGAGGCGTTTGCTTGCCGGGTTCGACATTGTGGGTGCGGGTGGGTTGGGAGGGGGTGGTAGAGATGGGATGGGTGTTGGGTTGGGG